>JAPYYV010008030.1:0-12930 GCA_030522625.1 Copidosoma aretas | reverse complement strand
ACGCCTCTCACAACCAAACAAAAAATGCTATACACTTAAAACTTAGTACAGATGTTCGGGAAGAGTGTACCAACATAACAAAATCAAAAAATCGATAATGGAAAGTACGTTGCCCGCGAAATTTTAAAAGTCACCTTACTTTTTGAACACACCTCGTATATAAAAATGATATTGATATTGGATTGTAATGATAAGGATATTGTTAATCATGTTAATGACGATGAAGATAATAGTAATGATAATGCTAAAGATTATTGATAATGATAATGATATTTATGTTGATGCTGATAATAATAATGATGTCGATGATGATCTTTATAATTATGGTTATAATGATGATAAGAATGATGATAAAGATTATTTAAATGATGATAATAATGGAAATGAGGGCGCTTATAATAGTTACTTAGATAATAATGACGATAATGGTGATGATCATTGTAATGACATGGTTGATGATGATGAAATTAATTATCATAATACTAATAATGATGTCATAATCCTGATAATTATTATAATGAGTATAGTGATGATAATAATGACCATTATGTTAAATATAATGATGATAATGATGATTATGACTACGATAATATTTTTTAAGTTGATAATGATAACGATGACAACAATGATAATGATAACTATACTAATGATGATAATATAAGCACAAATAGCATCACAATGAGCGTAAAGACGATAATATTGATGATGATGATGATGATGATGATGATGATGATGACGATAAGAATGATGATAATGATGATGTTGGTGAGGATGATTATGTCAATAATATTCATGATAATGCTGTTGACTTAAAGGGTGCTAATGATTGTGAAGATGAAGGTTATGATAAAAGTAATGATCTCAATGAATATGCAAAAGATAATGATGTTAATGATGATGATGATGCCACGTAATGATAATAATGTTTATGCAGATGCTTATAGCTATCATTGATGACGAAGATGGTGCTACTGATAAAGTTAATGATACTGATCATTATGATAAAAACTCTGATAGTAATAAAAATGAACAAAATATTGATAATAAGTTTAATCGTGACGATGATAATGATAGAGATGTTAAGAATGATGGTAATGTAGATGATGATAATTATGATAAGGGTAATGTTAATAATTAAAATACTTGTGCTTATTGCGATAATGATGATGATGATGATGATGATAATAAAATTAATGTCGATGATAATGATTTGGATGATGATTCTGTTAAAAATAGTTATGATAAGAAAAAAAAAATGATGTTTATGATGATGATAATGATAGTTGTGATTATGATAATCGTGATTATGATGACGATAATGATAATAATAATGATAATTAAGATGATCATGATGATGGTAATAGTGGTTTTTATGAGAACTATGAAGAGAAGCATGATAATGATAATGATGATAATACTTCTAATGATGATGATGACAATTATCATCATTAAAATGATAATGATCATCCTTATGATCACGATGATAATAATAATATTAATAAGCATGAAAATAAAGATGATTATAATGATGGTAATAATGATAATGGTGATGATTATGATGATAATGATTATGATGATTTATTAACAATGATGATAGTGATAATGCTGTTAAAAATGATAATAAGCGTAAAACTAACAATGGTGTGGTAATAATGTAATGATTATATTGATGATAATGTTGATGAGAACGATGATAATAATGATCATAGTTATAGAGATGATGAGGTTAATAGCGATGTTTACGATTGTAACGATGTTGATGATGATTATGATAATAATTATAACGGAAAAAATTTTGTTGCTTATGATAATTATGATATAAAAGATTACGATCATGATAACGATATGATTGCTGTTCATTATAATAGAGATTACATTTGCAGATGATAATTATAGTGATGATGCTCATAATTATTATGATAGCAATGATGGTAATGTCATTGATGCTATCGATAACGATGATAATAATGATTATGACCATAATGATAATCTTATTGACAATAGAGGTGATACTGATACTAAACATAATAAAAATACTGATAAAGATATAAAGGAATTGATATATCTATATTGATGACGATAATAATAATAATGATCAGGGTTATGATCACAGCGATAATAAGATAAATGATGTATATATGAATAATACTGATAACGGTAATAAAATAATATCTGGAATATGATAAAATCAATGATAGTGATGATGATAATGATGATAATAATAATAATGTTGATGATAATGAGACTGGTGGTAATTACGAAAACGATTTTAAAATTTTATTAGTAATGTTGATAATTATTACAATGATAAACATCATGATGATGGTAAGAATAGTGATGATGATAAGGATGATGATGCCGAAAATAATGACAAATAAAATAATAATCAGAAAAATGTTAATAAATATAATGTAATGATGTTGATGTAAATCTTATAGATAATGATAGTATTGATCATGATCAAGATTTAGATGATGATGACTATTGTTGTAATGATAATGATGATGGATATGATAATTTTTATGATAATAATGATCATTATGCTGGCAGTTATGTTAGTGATATAGATTTCGATGGAATTTTTATTATGTATGATGTCCCGAACGATTATGAATTTAATAATTTTGATCATTATGGTAATGACGATGACTAATTATTATTATGACGTTTAATATGATAGTCATATTAATGTTATAGATGATAATTATGATGATGATGATCATGATGACGATGATCATGATGACGATCATGGTAAAGATAATTATGATTGTGATGATGAGAATGATGATCATGATGTGAAATATGATAAACATGTAGAAAATTACGTTTAAACGAATGATGATGAAGAAAATGATGATGATGATAATGATCATAATGTTGATAACAATGATAATAACTGTGGCAAAGATAATGTTAATGATGATAATTCTGATGACGATGATAATGATAATGATGACGAAAATAATCGAAATTATCATGACCATGATGATAATAATAATGATAATAGTAATAATATTAGTAACTATGATAATAATGAGTATGATGATAGTGATAATAATGATTATCTTGATAACAATGATTATGATGATAATAACGATAATCTAGCTGATAGTGATCTTTATGATAACGATTATAATGATGTTGTTCATAAACCTGATGAAAATATTTGTAAAAATATTGAACATGATGATAATAATGTAATATGTTAAATTGTGACTATGGTGACCATAATAATGATAATTATCATTAGAATGATGATGGTAATTGTGTTACTTATTCTGATAATGACACTAATAATAACAATAATGATAATGATAATAACGTTGATAATGATAACGATGATGGTAATGATGATAAAGATGACGATAATAGCAAAAATGATGTTCGAGAACATGATGATATAAATGATTAAGAATATGATGCAAATGATGATGATGATAATTATGGGGACAATAATAGTTATAATGATGACGATAAAATCATGATCATAAAGATTATAATCAACATGATAATATAAATATCGCAAACGATGGTAATGATGGATATAATGTTGGTGATGATATTGATATTATTGATAATGACCATAATAGTAGTTATTTTTGTGATAGTAACGACTATAAAGATGAGATTATCGATGATGATTATGATAAAGATAATGAAAATGGCCATAATAACGACGACGATGATGATTATTATGATGATAATGTTAACCAGCGTTATGAGAATAATAATAATGTTGATGATAATTATAATAATGATGATGATACTGATGATCACGATCATGATTCAGATGATGAAGATAATAATAAGAATTATCATAATAATAATGATGATCCTGATTATGCTAATATTTTAGATTCTATCAGCGATGTTGATGACAATAATGACGATAATTTTAACGAATATGATCAGGTTAATATTTATTTCTATAATAATATTAAATATAATGATGAAAGTGATGATGTAAATGAGTATGATACTAAATAAAATATTAATAATTTTCGTTAAGAAGAAAATAATAACAATAATGATGATAACGATGGTGATGATGACGATAGCGATGATATTGATTTATTAATGACAATGTTGTTGATACTTATGTTAATAATGATCATAATGATAAAGATTATACGAATGATGATATAAAAAAAGGAGCAAAACGATATGAATGATAAAAAATATATTGACAATTATAATGAGGATAAGGATAAAAGTATAGTTCATGACAATAATAATATAAATGACAATAATGATGATAAAAATTGTGTTGACGATGATGATAATAATAATGATGAAATCATGCTGATAAAGACGATTTTTATGACAAATATGACAAAGATCACAGTAATGATGTGAAAGTGTTGGAATTATAAATGGTAATTATACTGATTATGATAATAATGATGTTAAATTAGATAAAGTTAAAGCTAGTAGTCGTAATTATATAATAATGATAACAATGATGATCATATTGATGATGATAATTCTGATTATAATATAATAATAAAGATAAGGGTGATGGTACCCAATAAACATTACTCGTGTTTGCTACGTGGCAAACACGTGTTTTTGGACACCATGAAAATGTCCGCATAGGTGTCAAAAAACACGTGTTAGGATCGTGTTTGACTGGCTAAAATTACGTGTTGAACACGTCTTCTAGTATGATACATTTTGGCAGCAATAAAACATTTATTAGTGCGCAAAAATTTATAAATACATTTTCAAATAAGAATAAGCACTATAAAAAAAAAAAAAAAAAGTATTGCGGATATCGGGATGTGAACCTGGTCCGAAAAAGTTCGAAGTCAAGCGTCGTACCTACTTGGCCAGAGAGGATTCGACAGAAGTGGAATAATTTACGTCCATATAAGGTACAACTGCTCCAACTGTTTGTCTCTCGATTCTTCATTGCAATTGATTCACAGTGAACAAAAAATGTTTTAACAGCTAGCATTTGCTTTACTTATTGTTGAACGTATCTTTTAAAACCTCGATTCTATTTCGTACTTTTGCACATAACATGTAGGTTATAGAATCTAGATTTCTACAATACATTCACAAAATCAATAGTAAAACGACACTTATTCAAATACATGATTCTTATACTATGTTACAAAAAAATTATATTTTTCTTTAAGAATTAGGAATTACGAAATGTACACTAAACAAAGTGTTAATCTAGAAAATTCCCTTTTTAATAAGACCTTAACAATTAAAAGGCTGCAGGCCGATAAATACGTGGATCATCTCATCATGTCAATTTACACGATCTCGTTTCTTAACCGTATGTCTTTTGGCTCTAAACCAGACCGTATCACCCAGATTTAATTTTTTTTTTTCGGCTACTTTTGATTGGTGCAGATTCCTTTTCCTTTACCTACATTTTCTGCTTGGTCAAATTACCTCTTCAATGAGAAAAATACTATTAAGGAATTTTTTTTGCTCGACTTATTTTACAAACGAGCTGATCATAATTTTTGTTTTTTACTAAACTTTTTAGTTCATCATGATAATAAGTAGTTTCGATATTTAATTGCTTATTATTAATTGTCAATAGCAGAATGAAAGTAATTGAGGATAAGTGTCGTTTAATTTACATATAAATAAAAGAACTAACTTTAGGTGATTTTTTCTTCGTCGAGCATAAAAACCAAACAATCAATAGATGTATATAAATGACTAAAAATAGAATTCACAGTACTTATAGGCCGATAAGTATATGAAACAATTTATCATCAGAGTTAAGAGACTGTCGTAGCACAGTGGTACAACTTTTGCCTCCCAACACAAAGATCGTAGGGTCATATCATCCTGATATCAATTTTTTTTTATCTCGATATTAAATGGGCAGAAAGTTTTTATTTGTATAATGTTCAAGGTATGTATATCTGCATTTGAAAAAAAATTTGCAGCACTCATTATCGCAATAAATAAATATCACATGGGGATGATTCGAACCTATTGTTTGGTTTTTATGCTCGACGAAGAAAAAATCACCTAAAGTTAGTTCTTTTATTTATATGTGAATTAAACGACACTTATCCTCAATTACTTTCATTCTGCTATTGACAATTAATAATAAGCAATTAAATATCGAAACTTCTTATTATCATGATAAACTAAAAAGTTTAGTGAAAAACAAAAATGACGATTAGCTCGTTTGTAAAATAAGTCGAGCAAAAAAAATTCTTTAATAGTATTTTTCTCATTAAAGAGGTAATTTGACCAAGCAGAAAATGTAGGTAAAGGAAAAGGAATCTGCACCAATCAAAAGTAGCCGAAAAAATAAATTAAATCTGAATGATACGACCCCACGATCTTTGTGTTTAGAGCCAAAAGACATACGGTTAAGAAACGAGATCGTGTAAATTGACATGACGAGATGATCCACGTATTTATCGGCCTGCAGCCTTTTGATTGTTAAGGTCTTATTAAAAAGGGAATTTTCTAAATTAACACTTTGTGAAGTGTACTTTTCGATGTTGACATTTCGTAATTCCTAATTCTTAAAGAAAAATATAATTTTTTTGTAACATAGTATAAGAACCATGCATTTAAATAAGTGTCGTTTTACTTTTGAATTTATAAATCTATTTTAGAAATCTAGATTCTATAACCTACATGTTATATGCAATAGTACAAAATAGAATCGAGGTTTTAAAATATACGTTTAACAATAAATAAAGCAAATGCCAGCTGCTAAGACAGTTTTTATTTACTGAGAATCAATTGCAATGAAGAATCGAGAGACAAACAGTTGAAGTAGTTGTACTTTATATGGACGTAAATTATTCTACTTCTGTCGAATCCTGTCTGGCCAAGTGAGTACGACGCTTGACTACGAACTTTTTCGGACCAGATTCACATCCCGATATCCGCAATACTTTTTTTTTTTTTTTTTTTTTTTTTTCTGTGTTTTTTCTTATTTGAAAGTGTCTTCATACATTTTTTGCGCACTAATAAATGTTTTATTGTTGCCAATTTATAATGCTAGAACACGTTTTTAACACGTAATTTCAGCCAGTCGAACACGATCCTAACACGTGATTTTTGACACCTATGCGGACATTTTCATCGTGGCAAACACGTAGCATACTTGAGTTTGTCACCTTTTTAAACTCGTGTTCTGGTGTCCAAAAACACGTGTTTGCCACGTAGCAAACACAAGGAATGTTTATTGGGTGATAATGATAGCGATTATGATAATGATGATGCTAATGATGTTTATCAAGATAGCGGTAATGATAAGAATCATTGTAACAGTGAAAAAGACGATTATGATGATTCTGATGATTATGATGTGTACGATGTTTTTAAGGATAATAAAAGTGATTATAATTATTGGATATGATGATTATGACAACAATTACAATGATGATGATGATAGTTATAATAATGATGATAATGATAATGATATTAATAAGAATGATTATAATCATAATGCTGATGATGATAATATTAAAGTTCATGATGATAATAAGAATGATGATGATGATGATGTGTATATATTATGATGGTAGCAATGATGACGATGATAATCATAATGTTGATAATGATGATGATAATGATAAGAATGATAATCATGATGCTGATGATGATGATAATATTAAAGTTAATGATGATAATCATGATTATGATGAAAATAATACTAATGTTGATCTCAATCTTGATGATAATGATGGTGATGAAAAAACGGTTATGATGTTTCTGAAGAATATAACAGTGATGACCATGATCATGGTGATGGTGATGATAATAATGATAATAATAATATTAAAATGATAATGATGGTGATTAGCATCATCATAATAATGATTATGATTATCATACTAATGATGTATTTGATGATAATATAAACGATGTCGCTAATGATTTTGATGATGCTGATGATGATAATGATCATTATATGGGCAAGCATGGTAATGATGATGATAAAGTTCATCGTTCAAAAGGTAATAGTCATTATGGTGATTATAAATAGTATGAAGATCAAAATACTAATGATAATGATCATGATGATGGTAATATTGTGAATCTTAATCATGATGATCGTGATAATAACAATATGTAAGTTTTTAATTATGATGATGTTGATGTGAATGATAATTAGCATGCCTATGATGATGATGAGAATGATAATAATAATCATACAAAGCTGGTGATGATGATATAAATAAGGATAATAATTATAAACGATTAGGATGAGGATGATGATGTTGATTAGGTTGATGTGAATGATAAAGATGTTGTAAGTGATGATAAAGATGATGATAATAATAACAATAGTAAAGACGATATTGATGATGGTTTAAGCAATAATGATGATGATAATGGTCATGGTAATTACGATGATTATGTGCATAATGATGATGCTGATAATAATTATGCAGATGACATTGATGTTAATGATAATAATGGTGATAGCTATGATAATGCTGATAAAAATGATAATAATGATAATGTTTAAAAAATATTCGATGATTATTAAGATGATAATAATAATGAGAATAACCATGATAATAATAATTGTATGATGAGTTAATGATCATGATCATAATTTTGTAGATAATATTGGTAATAATGTTGAGAATAATGATCACGATTATTATGACAACGGTGGTAATGATAAGAAAATTGTTTATGATGCTGACGATAATGCTAATGATAATGATGATGATAATAATTTTGTCAGTGCTTATTTTTCTTATTACAATAGTAATGATGATGATAATGATGATTATGATGATAATAAAAATGATAGTTATAATTAGAACTCTGGTTATTATCATGTTAAATGTAAGGATGATGATAATGATAGTTATGACGTTTACAATAACGCTCATGATGATGATTATGACTATGACGATGATGTTACAGATTATTTTAGTAATAATAAATATAGTGATAATGATAAAAAAAATTATAAGCATGATAATGATGATGATGATAAGGATAATAATGATAGTGATGATAAACATTATAGGAATTTTGTAATGATTGTGATATGAATAAGGTTTAAAAATACCATAGATGAAATATTAATGACAATAAACTTTAAGATAATTTCAATGATAACCATGATGATAATGAAGGTTTTAATTCTGATAGTGATAACGATAATGATGTCTATAATGTTGGCGATGATTACGATAATAATGATGACGACAATAACGTAGATTTTGCTGGTAATAATGATAAATAAGAAAATGATGATAATCATGATGCTAGTAATGTCATTAATGTTTTTGTTTCACATAATCATAGTAAAGCTGATAAAAATGATGATCATTATAGTGCTGACGCTAATGATACTAAGGTTGTTTATGATCATAACTTTAATAATAAGGCTGATAACGTCAACAATAAGAGAGATTTTAATAATAATAATGATAATGATGATGATAAAAATGTTTTATTGATGATAATGATGACAATAATGACAGTGATTCTTATGTTAAAAAAAGGCAATGATTACCACGATAACAATGAGGTCAATTTTGATGATGATTATAATGAAAATAATGATGGTGATGAGTATAATTGTAGTAATTATGAAGATATTGATGATAAAAATAATGATTATTATGATGATGGTGATCATGTTAGTAATGCTATTAATGTTAATGATAATTATGATATTATTGACGTTAATAGTCATATTAATGATGATTATAATGATAATAATATGGTAATGATAATATTGTTGATAATCGTTGATACGATAATGATGATACTTATGATGATCATTATAATGATGTCAATACCGATATTAATTAAAATCACAGAAATAATAGTAATGATGATAATAATGATGACAATGATGATAATGACTATAATGATGATAATTTTGATACTGATAATAATGATGGTGTTATCGATGATGTTGTTGATGATAGTGATAATAACAACAATTATGACGTCGGTGACACAGCTAATAGTGATACAGATGAATATAATGATCAGGATTTTAATAATAATTTTGATTAAGATGATCGTGATGATGGCGTAAAGGTTAATAGTAATAGTAAAACTGATGATGATATTAATGATGATCAAGATACTTCTTATGAGGATGACCATGATAAGGGTGTTAATTTTGACTTTGATGTTGATGATGTTGAGAATGATGATAAACATCATATTAATTATGATGATAAAGATAATCATGGTTATGACCATAACGATGAGGACCATTATCTTGATGATGATTATGTTAATAATGATAATAAAGATAATAGTAATGATTATGATGACGATTACAATGATGTTGTTCATGATAATGATATTAATGATGATGATTATGATGATGATATAGAAAGAAGTGATAATTATGATATTGATCATGAGGATAATGATAATCATAATAACAATATTGATAATAACAAAATTATAGATAATGGTAATCATGACAATGATGTTCATTATGATGCAAATAATGACGATATCAGAGGTAATGATGATAATAATAATGAAAATGATGATATTGATGACAACGATGATAATAATGTTGATACAGATGTTAGTTATAATAATGATGATTATAGAGATATTGATATTGATCATAATAATAATAATGATGATGATTATAATGATTATAATGTTAATAATAATAGTAATTATCATACAAATGATGATACTAAAGATAAGAATAATAATAGTAGTAGTACTGACGATAATGATAAACATGCTTACAACAATACTTATGATGATGATAATAACAATAATGATAAAGATAATTATATTTATGATAATTCTGTTTATAATGACCATGATAATAATGATGATGACGAACAATGTGCTAATATTGATGATGATGATAAAATGGACTATGATGGCGATGATAAGGATAACGTTAATGATGATGATGATGATGATAATGATAATGGTGATACTGTTAAGGGCAGTCCGGAGATAGTTGAAGTTTTTTACCTTATCGTTGAGGACGATCTGATTTTCCAGCTGTTAACACTATTTATTAAATGACTAGCTATTTTATCGAAAAATAAACAGTTGACGACGATTCTTTACATTTCAAGGATTAAATCAAACCCAAGTTTTTATTGATTGATCGAAGACACTCGGAGAAAAATGGGAGAGACGATTTTGCATCACTTATCTCATATTGTATTTCCCATTTTTCTTTTCGAGTTTTCAACCGATCAACTCAAATATTGGCTTGATTTATTCCTTGAAACACAAAGAATTGTCATTTTTTTTTTTTTTGGCGAGTAAGTAACTATTTATCTTATAATTATTGTCTGAAAGATATGTATGTACAATTGCTTACATCATGAAAAGGACGTAGTCGATAAGTTAGGAATTTCATGCAAGCTGAATTCGATGGATTACTAAAATTTATTATTTAACAAATAGGTGTGGTTTTGCAAAACAAGAGTTGACGACGCTTCTTCATGTTTCAAGGATTAAAAGTGAAAAAAAATGCGGAGAAAAATGAAAAATACAATTTCGCATCACTTATCTGGAATCGTATTTTCCATTTTTCTCTGCGAGTTTTCAACCGATCAACTCAATTTTTGGCTTGATTTATTCCTTGAAATACAAAGATTCGTCGTCATCTCTTATTTTGGCGAGTAAATAGCGATTTGTCCAATAATTATTGTCTGAAAGATATGTATAATATACAATTGCTTACAATGCTTACATCATAAAAGGGAGGTAGTGGATTAGTTAGGAATTGCATGCGAGCTTCAGATTCGATTGATTACTTAACATTATTATTGAACTAATAGTTATTATTTTGTAAAAAAAGAGTCGACAACGGTAGCTTGCTTTTTACGGAATGAATCAAGCCAAAATATAATTTGATTGATCGAAAACTCGCAGAGAAAAATAGGAAATGCGAATATGCATACCTATATTTGACAAAGAAATTTTTTTGCAGTGGAAAAAAAAATTTTTTCTTTAGCTATGGCTAAAATTATTGTTTACTTTTCACAATCATTGCCACATGTTTTGACCACTGCAGAGAAAGGATTGCTTGTGTGAGAAGGCTGCTTAGGCAGTTTTTAATTCTACGTCTAACATGTTAGTTATGCTGGTATGAATAAACCCTTTACTGGGGGTGACAGACGGATATTTTAAGTTCGCCCTCATAAACAAGCTTACATGTCTACTAATATGCAACTTGTAGAAGGACGCAACACAACTTGAGTTTCACATCACAACCTTACAGGATTGTTTCAGATTGGAGCACGAGGTATTTTTTAGAATTTTTCATAGACCTTTTAAGAACATGTACAGAAATATGAGATAATAAATAAAAATACTTATTGAATGTTACGTATGTTTAACATACGTATATCTACTACACGAAGACAGATAATTATATTGAATTTAAACATTACACTTACAAGAATAGCTGAACTATGGAGTGTTTTACACTTATCCACACATATTTTAGTTCTTGCAAAAAAAATATAAACGTACAATACGAAAATCATACACTTTCATAAGATATTGAATGATTAGAAGAACTTTATGACCAGGACAAACTTTACAAGTTATTTTAGTAATTACACATGCAATCAGATTAATTTGTCACTAGTTTCACTGATATAAAATAAAAAAATTAAAACACAAATCATTGCCAACCATGACCATAACAATTGCCCTGTTGACTGTAATCAGTGTCACGGTAAACACCCCTTTAAACGTACTGCAGAGTCTGCAACAAAAAAAAGATTCCAACTTTGTAATACAGCAGCTAAATTACGTACAACATTTCAAAACGTATAATGCTTATATTGAAAGACAATTTACTTAATTTGCATTGACATTGTCTAACATACCATATCGTCCTTCTGCTGTAGTTGTTGTTTTAGAGCTTTTATTGTTGCATCTTTTTCTATGTTACAACGCTTCTGCACCGAACAGTTGTACTCCGAAATTTTCAGCTTCTAAAAAAAA
>JAPYYV010008029.1:0-12930 GCA_030522625.1 Copidosoma aretas | reverse complement strand
ATTTCTTAGCTCATAGGCTCTGAATAGCTTTGAAACTTTGAGGATAGTATTTTACGATTGCAAATGATATATTTTTACAGTTTTATCAAAATCTGATTATTTTCATTTTGGGGGTGAACTCCCTTAAACACGATATTTGTGCAAAGATTACACTTCATGCAATGCTGTGGACGAGTAAGCACGTAAAATTATGAAAACAAATTTATGCTATATTAAACATATTTAAGGTCGAAAATTTAAAAATCTTATTAAATAAACTAACGTTTATTGTATGCGGTCGCCCTACAATTTGATAAAAAGCTCATGTCCAACACACTTCAGACTCAAGTAATGTTTGATTTTTTAGTAGATACGGATTTGTGTGATTATTGTACCCATGCATTTACAAACTAAAATATACGAAACACGAAATTTCCAGCCGCGAACAACGATGAACCTTCGAAGACTCATCCGCACATCCGAAGCTGAAAGTTCGATGGAAGTATCTCCTTCACGATCATAAAATTCGATACTTCGAAAAACTTTCCCGAGCACCCAAGAGATGGAACGCGTTTTGACGCTCCCCCAAACCCGATACATCAACAGTCTGTCACTACGATATCTCCAATATTTCCAACGGATCGAACGTCACGAACGTGACTTTCGCATCGGACACGGCGACTACACGAATAATAATAATTAATCTTGCCGCGCACTCGGAGCTCGGATTCCCAAAGTCGAGAAAATACACATCACGGACAGATGATACTCTCTCTCTGTATCTCGATACATATGCGCGCGCGGAGCTGTCAATTTGAAAAATATCGTACCCGCACCCGGCGCACCTGGACCCAGGCGGACGAGCGACCTGTTTGAACGGACCGTCTTTGCTAATGGAAGTGTTTTTCTGAATACGTCATTCGGAACGCGCATCGGCGGCAGATGCGCGCGTGTTGTAAAGTACATGCGTATGGCCAGAGCAAACATGATGCGCGTGGATGAAGAGAGGGAGGGGCAGGGATCGGTTAGTGATGACGAAAAGGCCGTCGAGCCTACTTTTGGGCCATTAGCTTCTGTTGTATGCGAAAACGAATGGAACTCGTTTAGGCCGCGGTTTTTTGTTTCTCGCGCGACGAGTGGAACGCTTGTTTTCGCCAATAAGACTGGGGACAAAAAATTGTTTGCTGCGAGTGATAATCCAGTATTTATGAAATGACGCTCGCCTGAGCAGGAGTGTTGGTAAATACGGCGGTAAATTACGCGAACGAGCTGTGATTGGCCAAATGCGCGAGATTGTTGAGCGAGCGTTCACCCGTAATGGAAATCGTTAAATTTCTTATCAAAAAGATCGACGAATCGTCGGGTCGAGAACGCAATGTTAAATTGTATCGCCGATCGAATAAGATTCGACTTTTGCAAACTACCAGCATTGGGGTTGAACAAAAATATGTACTGGGGCACTGCGTTCTCGGTCAACAATAACCTGAACGTAATTTTTCTTCTGAATAACCAATACAACATGATCGAGTTCTCGTCAATGGGTTTGAGATTAAAATCGGGTCCGTAAACTATACTCGTCTTTGTGTCTGTACATCAATCGTCCACGACATTACTACAACATCTGCAGAGACTACAAGGCACGGCTTTCATAAAAAAGGTTGCTGATGCGCGCGTACACATAACCGATCCAAAAGACGGAAGTCACGTGTATATATATATATATATATATATATATATATATATATATATAACACAGCGAGACCCCCTCGGACAGGCCAAATAGACTGCCCGGATCATTGTTTGAGATCGTAAAAAAGAGTTGGTCTCTCAAAGAACTGAAAGAGGATCGACAGCGGAGCGAGGGAGAAGGGGGAATCAAGTACGAGGGCGCAGTCGAAGCTGCAGCTGTAAAGGAAGAAGAAGGAGGTATAGAGGGTGAGGAGACGGAGTCGTGAGCGGCGGGATCGATAATTCAGCGGCGGTGGTGTCCATCCAGAACCAAACGTGTACATATACAGAGAATAAGAAGGAGCGGAGGGATGGTTTGAAGTATCGAGACGGATTTCATCGTATTCCCCCTCCCCTGCCCCTTTTGATCCTCTCGCTCTCTCTCTCTCTCTCTTTGTCCTCCTCCTGAAGACCTTCGAACGTCAGTTGGGCCTCGTGACTCACTTAGCGACCTATCCATCTCCCCCCGCTCCCCCCTCTACCACCTCGCAGAGTTCCACGGGAGGAGAAGAGAGGGTAAAAGACGGAGCACCTTTGCATCCTTCGGCGGTGGTGGTGGCGGCCCTATATACCTGACTGATTGACCGATGAGCCGAGTGTTGTCCTAAGTCAACACTCACTCCATCAGAGCACCGGATTCCTAACGCTCGCTTGCTTCCTCGTTTCTCGTCGCCCACCCCTTTTTTTTCGGTCGTATGTATGCAGCGCGCGCGCATGATCGCGTATATGCATATTCACGGCGTGTGAGTGTAGGCATGATTATAAACGCGTACTGCGAATAGAGAAGGATACAGTACGCTAGGCTTTTTTCGTCCTGGTGTCACGTATTGGGGGTCGCAAGGGGAGGGGAAAATGTGGCGAGATCGGAGAGGTGGGGGGGGGGGGGCGGGGGGGATATTTGAGGGATCGTTTATTTATTTTTTACGTCCCTGGCTTTGTTCGCTTGCGGGGCTTTGATTTTATCGTTTGATGTGATTCTGTGGATTTGTACTACGAGGGGGGGTTCCGCCCCATGAACGCTTCGCGTGCCAACCCCCAATATTAAATCAAACATATTTATTTTCACGATTTCTAAAAATCTTATAAATTAGAGTCATAATGTTGATTAATCAAAATGATTTTTTATTTCTTTTTTAAAATCTCATTTGTGGATTTACCCGCTCTTGACCAGTCTCGACCGATCACACAACGAACAGGAAGGCTTTAGTCACGTGACAATCAATCTTTCATCACAAGATGTAAGGTTAGCAAAGGCTAGTGGAATTTTAATGTGCAAACGCAATAATAAAGTGCTTCTTCTAGTTCTACACTAAGTATAGTAGTATACTAAAGCATTGGGATTTTTCCATTCACAAGAAGAAACTTCGATCGATAGAAACTCGCGAAACACGGTAGTACGATTCACCGAACAAGTTTCATATCTAATTACCCAACGTTGAGAACGAATATTGAGTTTCAATAAAACCGTTTTGTCCCTTCTCCCCCCGCATATTTCCTGGAAAAAAGTTTCGTTCTATTAGACAGTTCCGCGTATTACGAGACAATCGAAAGCCAGGGAGAGAAGGGAAACTCGATCCAAGTTTTCGAGTACGAATTTTCGCTCCTTACCCATCGGATTCCCGCGCAACAATTCGCATACAATAAAATCTCTCCCCAAACTTCCCGTCCCGATCTCAAGCCGGATCCAGCGGATTTCGGGCCGAAACGGCCAAAGTCGCGCGCCGGCGCGTGTCGAGCCGCTTTCCCCGGGCGCGAGATCGCTCGCAGGAACTTTTCGTTTCACCGAAGCGCCCGATCCCCCGGCAATCGAGTGCTTCCCGGCACTGCGCGCATGCATTGTGCGCCCCGGGCGCGGGAGATGTCATTTCGCGGCACTGCGTCGCGAGCGTCCGATTCGATGAAAGTCGCGGGGCTGTCGAGCGAATCTCGGAAAAGCCGGAACGTCGCCGTGCGTACGAGCCTTGGCGCGGAGAATTGCTCGCGTCATCGTCGTCGTCGCCCGGTGCAGCGTTCTCGGGACGCGGGGGCTTCTTGAAACGTTGTTAGCGAGACTCGATGGGATATCCATTGTTCTGATCGGGTGGGAAACGTGAAGTGACCCGTTTTTGGGGACTGTTAATTTGAAGCCAACGTTGTGATGTGTGTGTCGTCAAAATTTAAGATTCGAGGAGACAGTTCTTATCGAATGGATCTACTTGCTGGATCGAAAATATTTTTTCAGAAAGAAGTGATTTTCGAAAAACGTTGACTCAAACATCTGCAAATCTTTCGTAATACCGATGTAAAAAAATTACAATTGAAAATCATTTAGTCGAACATTCCTGCTAACCAAAAAACGTACCGCGCCTCGAATAACCAACAGCATTCTGAAAACGTTTTGAAAATGATGAATGAAAAACTTGACAACATTATTTATCCTTTTTAAAACGTTGAAAGCTATTGACGAAAATGTTAGAATAATGTTGTACAAACATTCTGAAAATGTCGAGGGCATCCGGTGCTTGTTGTCACTGAAAATCGCTTCTGGGTTTCTTGTGCGTTAGTTTGCGAGAAAACAATGTTTCGATCAAGTCGTACCATCTGGATGACCAATCTATTTTGATGATAAGTATTTGTAAAAACATCATGAATTGAATTGGACCCTTGCTTGGCCTTATCGTCCTGATCGTAACGTCTGATGGGCACACTTCCTTCACGCGAAAACCAAAATACGGGAGATTCTGAGGCAATTTTTAATAACGACTGCTCTTCCACATTTTCGAAACGCTCACGCAACGCTTGATTTTTCAACAACCTTTTTCAAGCACATCGACTAATTCGAATAATTTTCGGACCGTTGCTCGCCGTCAGGCGCAGCGAGGCATCAAACTATCGGCGCAAACAATAAAAACGAGGGTAAAGGAGGCGAAGGAGTTTATGCCGCTGTACATGTGGAAAAGTAAAAGAGCAGAGGCGACGGCAGGCGGAGAGGTCGAGAGCTGCAGTCAGTCAGTCAGGCGGGCTCGGAGCGCGGAGTGGCGGCAGCAAAGACGTCGGAGTGACGCTGAGTGATGGACGGAAACATCTCGAAACGAGTAGTTGTTGCTGCCGCGCAGTGTATACGGACGGGGAAGGAGCGAGCGAAAAAGGGCGAAAAAAGGAGAATTAAAACGGGCGAGGTGAGCCTGCCTGACGGAGAGAGAGAGAGAGAGAGAGAGAGTCTCTGCATTCGATCCGCGGGTTTTTGACCCTCACCGAGGGGGATATATTTCATACGCACACGTGGTGCGTGTATAAGAGTGACGGACAGAGCGGAGGAGCGAAAGGATGGGATGATTTAGGCGGACCCGGTTCGCAGAAGCGGCGGCCGCACGCGCTTCTGGCTCGGCCCGCGCGTCACTTGATGATAATTCAAAATTATGGGCGTCGCGATGAGATGAGGGGGAACAGCTTCGCAGACGCGCGCGTGATAATGCGCGTACGGGGAAGAGGAGGAACAAGGCCGCGGTGCTGTGGATCGTGCTGCTGCGAAACAGACGCCCCGCGTCCATGCGAGCAGGAGAGTGCTTTTTGATTTTGCTTTGTTTTTCTGTTTTATTTTTGGTTTTTGATGATCGCGCAAGGGAACCTCCGTCTCTGGCGACTGGATTACCGATCCGAACCGTACGTAAGATTCGTTCGTTCGTGGGGGAGTCTTGTGTATATTGTTAGGTAGACTTATAAACAACTGTGAACGTTGCCAATCCACCCATCGCTTTATCGAAAAGTACAATGATGTTGCGGATAGTTAGCCAACGTTCGCCAATCGGTCGACAAAAGAACGAGGTTGCCAATGTCAGAATTACGTTGAAGTGGCTGAAGATTCGCTACCAAACAAGCAGAATGACATTTACTGATAATAGTGATCGTTGTGCAACTACTGTGTAATCAACGGTACTTTCTGTAGGACTGTAATAGGATCTCGAATAATCGAGATCGTAACAGAAATTGCAAAAGTGCTTTGTAAGTCCTGCCATTGACAGAAACGAAAAGTCGACAAGGAGCATTAGCTGTAGAAGCTTGATGCGTCATGAAATAGCGAAAAAAATGTGTGCTTACCAATGTTTAGGTAGTCGAATGTTTTGACACACAATTTCTAAAATGACTCCCACACAATGCCACGAAGTATGGTTCTAGATGTCACCCAATGCGGATGTACAAATAGTGGAGCAGTGAAGCCTGCATAAGATCGCAACACTGCTAACAGCGAAATTCTACGCAGGCCACAAATTGCCCAATTTTTGTAAGTCCCGATTTTCCATCCCTGATTTCCCATGTACAACCATGAGCACTGCTAATTTCCTGCAAAGACGATAAGCTTGGATGATAAAATTCACCCCAGCCCAAAAATCGTGCAAAACACGAATAGGCCCGTGATCGCGCTCAAGCCGAGAAGCACAGCGATCGTCGTGTCTCTGCCAAACACTTGCTCCGCGGCGTATGCAGTCAACGCAACTCGCGGCCTCGCGCGTGCATTACAATGCCGCAGAAGCGGTGCAGTCCAGATGGAACGAGCGAACGGACGGGTCAAATGATGGATGGACGCGAGCGTCCGGCGCTCGAGAGATGCAGGAGCAACAGGCGACAGTGGTGATCGATGCGAGCCGATCTGATCTCCCGCACCCGTCCCCCCTTTCTTCGTCGATGGATCGCGAAATCTGCGGGCCCGCTTTTTTTCTCTCACACTCGATCGCTCGCTCGTTCGGAGCAGCGTGGGTAGCTCGAGTACGCACTGGTGGTGGTGCTGGGGATGATCCCAAGAGGAGCGTTCCGAGACGTTTCGGGTGACGGGTGAAGCCGACGACGCCGTTGGATTGAAAGACAGAGAGCCGTGGATCACGGAGATCGAGAAATTAATGGTGTTCTGTTACGCGAACGATGAGGTTGTGTCGGGCGACTTTTTTAATGCAAAGAGACGGAGGGACAAAAACTATGCAAATCACGCAGTAATTTTGGGGAAAATCATACTGTTCTGCAAAGAAACCTGGCGAAAAGGTGTCTGGATGCAAAAGAATAGTTCAAAGAAATTACAGTCGGAACAGTAAAAGTCACGTAGTTGCAATGATAAAACAGACTAACTTGCCTTATGGATCGAAGGTATAAGGATGATCAATTTTACTGTTTCAGCATCGTAATTTTTACTCGTCAACTGTTGTTTTTACCGTTCAAATTATAACTTTTACTCATCAAATAGTAATTCTTTAAATGTTGCCGAATTTTCACCAATTTACTGAGCACCGCGGTAAATTTTACCGAATTTCCATATGATTCTCATAACTTGACTAAGGGATAACTGTCCTCAACAAAAGAACGCGTGCTAAATGGATAAATAATGCAAGTGTGCTCAGCTAAAGTCTGCTCGCGGGTGATTTGTAAATTTTTTTTCGCTCCCGACTCCGGCATCCTGTTTTCTCAGCAGTGACTCCTTCGGCGATCTGGATGAAGCAGGGTAGAGAAAAACGAGAACGAAATTCACTACGCAAAGGTGTGCGCTCCGCGAAATTCGCTCCGGGGCGAGAGAGAGAGAGAGAGAGGGGCGGGGAAGCAGAGGAGAGAAGGAGATTAATCGTACAGGGGAAACACAGGCGCGTCAGGGTGATTAATAACGTAATTAGTGATTTAAGGTCGAGGGCACGAGCGGATCGCCCGACTTTTGATTTTATTTCATGCAAATTGATTCAGTCCGCTGGTGGTGGACGCACGGAGATTTATCGCGCACCGAGGAGCGCTCTGTTACCCTCTTTGCCCCCCCCCCCCTTCGACTCTCTTCTCAGATCTCCTCTGACGAAAATGAGGTACGCGGGGCGGCGACTGCAATCTTCGGGGCGGGTTAATTTTAGTTTTCTATTGTATTTACTTCGACTCGCGTTTCGTTTACTTTTAAAAATTAAAAAGTTTTACCTAATAATTATAAAAAGAAACTGATATTTTGTGATCGAAAATTCCGTTAAAATATCAAATGGAAACGAATAATAATGAAAGAACACGGGGGACAATCTTAATTAATAAGTTTATTGAAAACTAATGGTTCAGCTATTGAAAGAAGACCCTATCTTTTCAGTTGGTATAATAAAGTATCAAAAATGCTCAGATATGATTAAAAAAGGAAACAATTATTTAGCTACCAAATGAATAAAGTACCTCAGACACTTCTATGTGGCAAAATCTAGAATGATTATAAGATTCTTATGTCAAGCAATCAAAAAAAGTGTCTTTGTTTACAGAACGAAATATTTAATGAATGTATAAAGCAACTAAACATAATGTTAAATAGCAAGGTTTTTAACAGTAACAAATACTTTTTGATATTTATATTTACTAGTAAAAGCGTGAATCTCACCACCAGCATTCAATCAGCGGTCGCTTTTACTTCGTCACCATCCAAATCTTTCGTTTTTTCGAAATCCCCCCAACAAAATTTGCATACAACCCCATCGCAAGAAAAAAAATAAAATAAAAAATTAATTATTAGTAAAAACCAAAAACAGACGCTCAAAAAACCACCACCAGAAAGCCAGGCAAAAAAGAAAGGGTCCAGGCGCAAACGTAATTTCAGTCCGGCAATCTAGGAATCTAATAACCGCAGAGAGAGGGGGGAGAGGGCAAAGAAGAAAAAGAGAGCGACCTACATCACGAGGGCCGACACCTCCGCTAACAATGCTATCAAGCTCAATTCAGGCTGATTGCAGCGGACAGTGGCTCGCCCGCCACCTCCTCCACCCCCCTATACTCGCTCTTTCCGTCACTCCTTAGCCCCCCCCCCCCTTATTCTCTGCACTGCTGCTGACTCGATTCGTTTCTTTCGTACATAAGTATATATAGGTACACGACGGACGCACCCGTCCACTGACAGAAGAGCGGCAGACTGACAATGTTCCACGACGGGATTCCAGACATACACACCCATTGCACTACCAGACTAGCACTCGTACGTATATATACGTGTGTGATTCGAACGAGAGACGCGAGCGAAAGACAGATACAGATAGATATGGAGGCCGAAGCCCAGAAAGCGCGGCCCCGAGAGATGACAGGACGCGATGCCTTCATCTTGCCCCCCTTGTCGTCCTTGTCTTTTTTCCCATCCCCGTCAATCACATTTCTTTTACCTGCCCGAGTGTTATCGCGCTTCTTCATTTCGCCTCTTCTTCTTTTTCCCCTTCCGATCGCGATGATTCCCTTCAACTCCTCTCTTTCTGATGCTGCCCGGATTCCTCCTCTCTGCTCTCTCCCCGCTTGTATTTTTAGACTCGCCCCCCTTCTTACGTTCTCCGACTATGAGCCTCGTGCGTAAGCTGGCTGCTCATTCATTTTCTCAAATTGTACAATATATACACTTGTTCTCTATCCTGTTCTCGGCCGGCGCGCGACTGTTTGTTGTGAATCGCTGAGCGCGTGATCGCAAGCTTCCGTGACGTGTCCGATGAGATTCCTCCACGCTTTAGAGTCGGAGAAACGGAAAAAGTTATTTTTCATCACGTTCAAAAAGCGAGGTGGACGTGATGAAACCCGGGGTGGCATGCATTCGTACGGAAATTTGTAAGGTTATGTCGATGCCTCAGCCGAAAAAAGCTTAGCTCAGATTTTTCGAAAATCTGACCTACATAAGTTTTTTTTTGTCCAAAGAGTAGATATTCTCTGGAAAAGAAAAATTAAGAAAGTTTTTTTGAGCTAATCCTTACAGTGTATTATATCTTACATGTTATTAAAAGAAAAATTCACTGATTTTAAAGCTTTGAATTAGATAATAATATTTGTAACATACCTGTGCCAGACCAGAAAAAAATATCGTCGGGGCGATACGGGTTTTCAATGTCGAAAATCCTAGGTTGACATGGTCTCTGGGATTTCGGAATGACATTAGTACACAAATTCTGTGCAATTATAACGATTAAGGGTCTCCCATAAACTACGCGATCCTATTCTGGTCAAAATTTGACTCCCCCCACGAAGAAATTTCTTGTAACCCCCTACCCCCCTCTACGCACTTTAAAGAAAGTAAGTTGTACCACATGAAGTCTACTAAAATAAAATCTACTATTCATAGGAAAATCCAGTAGTAAAACATCATCATCTTAACAATAAAAAAAACAAATTTTTTTTCAGAAAACACTTTTTCTTATTTATAATTTAGGTCCCAACACGTTAATTTTTTAGCTTTCTTTGTTTTGAACACCAAATGCCACGTAAAACACGCATAGGACAATGTACAAAGTATCTTAGTATTGTATGCAATGCAAAACAACGTAGCCTTTATCCGACCCCCCGCGCATTTTTACACCGGCCACGTAGTTTACGTACAACCCCTTATAATCATTCTTTTCGGCTCCGCCTTCTAACGTATCTTGGAATACATACTGTGAAAAATCTGCATTTTTTAAAAGTGTTTGATATTAAAATATTCAATAAACTGATTTCACCTCAAAACCCCCATCCCCCCCCCCCCCCCCTCCAACTGTGTCTGTACTATTATAATGACTATATATGCTTGCAGGTACTCTCTTTGAAAAAAAGAGATTAAATTACATCCTTATATCTATGCAATCAGCTACTGAACAATCGGCTCCTTTATTGTAAACAAATCGTCCTTTTCTGCAGAAAACTGACTACTACTCATATACTTTCATAAACTCACATTCACTTGACAGTGCAAACACACCGACCCTTACGTACCCCACCTTCCCGTTTGATACACACGTCGACATCATCGCTCGCTCGGGCGACAACAATAATTGTTAGGCGCGAGAGGAGCCGTCAGTCTTCCGCCACCGCGCCCACGCGAGCGATCCCTCCGCCTCTTGTGCAATATATACAAGCATGCTCTTAGATAGGCACACACACACACATACCCGTGACGAATAAGAGTATACAAAGTGTAGCAGACGAGGATGACGGAACGGGGGAGGGGGTGGGGGGATATACCGGGCTATTTACAGTGCAGCAACGAGTGTGTGTATAATACGCGAGCAGCTGGTGTCGATCTCCACCCTAGTATAGCTGTTTCTCCTCTTAACGCCTTATCGTTTACTCCCTCGACACGGAGGCTGCGACGGTGACTATAATACTGCACACCGCCCGTCAACCTATACCTATCCTGTTTCCGCGTCAACGTCATCTTCTTCGTCGTCGTCGTCGTCGTCGTCGTCGGGCTTTTTGTTGTTCTTGCGTTGCGTTACGTTACATACGTCTAGCTACGGACGAGATCCCGTTTTCGTTGGAGTGACGGATACTCTTTGCGCAGTTCTATTGAGGCCCAAGTGAAATATGTGTTTCGCACTGCAGTAGGCGTCGATTGACGAGTTATATTTATGATACGTAAGTACCGGATTCCTTGACTAGGGTAAAATGGGTAAGGAACCCTGATATGCCAGGTAAAGACGGCGAAAGCATCGATTAAGTGCTCCGGGCTTACTCGAATCAACAGAAATGTCAAACACGATCATGTACAATCAACAACAACAACAACAACAACAACAACAACAACAACAACTCCGTTTCCTAGTACGTTCAGATAGAATCTATCGCCATATGCCCATGGTATTGGCATACAAAAAAAAAAGAACGAGGGAATCAGAGATTTTTATTTGAGGCTAAGAATAAGTATTCCAGATAACCTTGGTCATCTATGAGGTATTATAAAGGGGCGAGTCAGTCTCATAAGATTGAGTACACGCAGTAGAATTTGCGATTATATTTATGGGACTATTAACTCAAGGTCCAACATACTATGACACATTGAACTTTCCTATCTTTAAAAAATGAATCACTTTGAGTGAAGCCAAGATAAAACAATTTCGATTAGTTGGTTCGATGAGAATGATTGATGATATTAGTAGGTACTAACGGACTTATGCATATCCTATTAGTTATTAGTGAAGCACGTGAAGCACGCACAGGTTTATCTAGTTACATATGAAATTGGATACAAAAGTGCTGATGCCACACCGTCTATGTGCAGTGCCTAGAAGTTATATCGTACTACGATTGAATAAAAATTGTAAAGTAGCACAATTTCGAATGAAGCAGAGCAAAAATACGTATGACATATGATATAATTTAAGCATACGCAGAAAAGATAGGAGAAAAGGAATACCTGAAACCGAGCCTCAAAACCCCATGCGTTGCTTCTTCAACGTATACTACTTATCTATTGATGCTAGCACTTTGAGAAGTTAGCTCTCGGAATAAAATTTTAGAATTTCAGAATTTAGAAGTAGAGTGGAGGTGTGTATCAAACCGAACGGACCACGCGTATCACTTGAATCAAAGCTATGGCTCACAATCGGCACCCCCTTCCCCCTATTTAAGAACCCTCTCAACCCCCATTACGAAAATTCTCCGGCGCGCGATAAATTGCACCTTAAACGCTTCCGACACCCCCCTCCCTCACTTTCAACCTCAGCAGCAGTGGGGCGACAGCCAAAGTAAACTCCGCGCCCCCCTGCTCCTTCTCTTTTTGCATAGCGCGCGCTCGCGGCTAATAGGAGCCGGCCCCCGTCATTGTGGACCCCGAGCTCAAAGCGGAGGCATAGGTACCATATAATATAATGGGTGGCGCAGCTTTGCGTCGCATTCCCGGGGCGGCGGCAACGGCTGAAAAATCGCCCGCGCAGGCCCCATCGGCGTTGAGGAATCGAAAGCAAGCGCGCTGACTGCTCTGGAACTGCACGTCTCAATCCCAATGTGTGTTCGGGAGGAGAGCAGGAGAACGGGTGCCAGAAGTACGGCGCGGACGGACAGATGGAGCGCGTATAATGACGGAAGGGAGGGGGGGAGGCGCTTCGTCTTCGTCGGCCGCCCGAAATAGAACAGAAGCCGCGCGTACGCGAACGAGCCGACAGACCGATCCGTTCTAATAAATATTGTGTCAGCATAAATAAGCGGCGCAATAAGTTGTAGCCTCTCTTGCTCTCGCGCGCGCTCTCTTCTCGCTCGGCGAGGCTGCAGTGCAGTGTGATGCGAGCGCTCGGGGCGGAGGGGGTATGTAGAGGGGCTCGCTTAGCGCGTCGCCCGGATGATGGACGCTTGATGTACAGAAGGACAGGTGCGCACGACACGACGCTCTTCCTCCTCATCCTCTTCCTCCTTCGACTTTTCTGTCTCGTTAGAGGATGGATGCCCCGCGCGCGCTCTACTCCGCTCCGTTTCACGCTCCCCCCTCTATGCGGGTACCTTTTTTTTTTTTTTTTTTCGCTTCTCGTTTGT
>JAPYYV010008028.1:0-12932 GCA_030522625.1 Copidosoma aretas | reverse complement strand
GAGACCGAGGGAAGAGCCAAGTGTGAGTCGCGAACCGGAGCGGATACGTCCGCTTCTCTCGAGCGTCGGGTCTAGTCTCTCTTCCTCCTCCTGACTCCCTTTCCCCTTGCCTACCAAGTACTGCCCCGTCCGAGAGGGCCCTTGGCTAGGGAAGGGCGGACGGACGTATAGCTATATGCTGTCGTACGTTACAATTTGAAAACAGCCATTTTATTCATAAAATAGCCACAAAAATTAATTTTTCACAATTTCGAGTAGTATACGATACTATTATTTTAAATGTATATTCGTTAATTCGAAACATTTCATCCGCCATCATGGATCCGCTATTTCAAGTTTAGCAAATTTACCTGTAGACTTGTAATCAGCAACCCCCAAAACCACCAAACACAAAATTCGGAATGAATCGATTACTTTTTTAAAAATTTCGTCCGCCATCTTGGATCCGCTATTTTAAGTTTAGCAATTTGAACTCTTGATTTGTCATCAGCGACCCTGAAAACCCCGGTATACCAAGTTCGGTACGAATCGGTTCATGTTTTAAAATTTTGTTCTCCATCTTGGATCCGCCATTTTAATTTAGGCAAATTTAACTGTCGATTCGTGATCAGCGACCCCCAAAACCCCCACATACCAAATTTGGTATGAATCGGTTAACTTTAACAACGTATAATGTGCCCAGAGTATTTTGACTATTAAAATTTGCTCTGTACATACCGAAAAACATATATATATATATATATATATACACAGTCGTGACTTATCCAAAGGAAACGGATACTTGTAGAGAATCCTCTTTCAAACAACATAAGCCCAAAATCGAGTTTTTCGTGTAAAATCAAGTAGAAGCACGAATTTTTAACATTTTTTGAGCTTTTGAGACCTTCTTCTGCTGACTATCTCTACCTACAACGCACCTGGGCCTTTTTGTTTATCTTCGGCTTCGCAGTGGTATCTGCCTGGTTTTCTAGCTTTCGAGCGAAGTTAAGCACGCGGGGGGGAAACTCGCTGCAAGCAGGTATAGTAAGTAGGCACACGTTCTCTTCTCTCTCTCTCTCTTGCTCTCATATTCCAGTCGTGCTTTTTGTATTTTGAAAATCATAGGCGCACAGGCTTTTTATTACGTATTCTCGTGTTGTCTTTCTTACACAGTTGTTATTTTTTTCCTTTGCTGCCTCTTTTTAGAGTGAATACATACAGTCTCTAGTGGTTCCACTTAGCTTTGTTATCTTTAATTGTCTTCACAGAGAAAATAATAGAGAAGCGGGTAAAGCTATCTTCTATTGCATACAGATCTTTCTTGAAAACTCTACTACTTGTTGAGAGACACAACACTTTGAAATCCGATTAGATATGTTTGAAAAGTCCTTGACTCAGTTCCTCGAGTCTCATGGCGAGCTAGACAAGGTTAGCTTAGCAACACTCGATTACTTTGAATCGGATAGTTATTTATTGGCGGAGGATAGTCATACTTGGGGAAGATTCGGTATTCGAAAATCAATGAAATATCTCTTGCCAGTCCCCCAGCCTAATAATGATCCTACACACACTGCTGCGGTAATCGATCAGGTATCTCTTCCTGCACTCTCGTTGCCTACATTTTCCATTAATCATAAGGAGTGGGAATCTTTCAAACAACGCTTTAGTTCGCTTGTTAATGATAAAACTAATCTTTCAAATGTTGCGAAACTATCACACCTGCTAGCTTCAGTGCATGAAAAAGCCTCGCACAGGTTAAAAGTATTAGAGATTACGGATGCGAATCATATCATTGCTTGATAAAAACTTACTTGTCTGTACGACAATACAAGGCTTAGGCATTTCAAAAATATAGAAAAACTAATCCAACTACCCAACGTCCGCGCAAGAAACACACAAGACCTAAACGATCTTTTAGATAAGGTCAAGGAAACAATGCTAGCTTTGTTAGATTTGAAGTGTAACAGAGCTGGTAAAGGTCGCTCAGGCTGATTCTTTCATGACAGACTGTACCATTAGGAAGTTAGATCCTATTTTACGAGAAACCTGGGACGTTTAACAAGAAGGAAAGCAGGTGTTCCCATCATAAAAAGATCTCACTAAAGTTCTCGAATGAAGAATTCAAAGCTTGGAGCAGTCGCATACAACTACTGACAAATCTGATCCACGTTTGAGTACTCATTTGGTCGGTAAAAAACAAACGACGGTTCATTCTACCCAAATGGTTAGGTCCCCGTCGAACAACTCACTCCCGTCTTGTGTATTGTGCCGCAGCAATCATTGGCTGTTTGGGTGTACAAAATTCAAAGAAATGTCAGTCCAAAAGATGCTGCAGTTTTGAGAGGAGAACGAATTTTTCTTTGCCTGTCTCTCACTTGGTCGATAATTGTCGCGTGGCTAAGCGGTGCTTTACCTCTCAAGGTAAGCACAACATTGTGCTTCAGCAAGATAATTAAGGATTTAAACTACCAAAAGCAGCTTATTTTTCTAAATCTGCTTTGGATCCGTGAGTTCATCCGAACAAAATCACTCTTCTCATGAAACTACGACCTCATGCTCTGCCACAACTATCTCAGTCGTACCTTACTCAATGTCTGTGGAGAGTGTAGTTTTGCTAGCTACTGCTTAGGTGACGCTAGTCAATTTCTAGCGAAATTTAGTTTCCGTTCGTGCTCTGATTGATTCTCGCTTGCAGCGATCATTTGTTTCAAAACGAGCTGCCAAGAAACTTTCGCTAAAGTCTACAAAGGTGTCAAGGTTAGTTGCTGGACTTGGTAGTGCCATTACATCAAGATCACAAGCTGAGGTGCACCTGACTGCAAGACCAAGGTTAATCTATAGTTTTGTTAGAGCGTTACGGCTCTGGTCTTGGATGTGATGACAATACTTATCCAAAACACCCTTGGGGTATAGTCTCTTCGTATCATCTACTATTACAATTGCCCGAAGCAAGTAGCGTTTAAACACGTTTGGGTCGGCCCCACTATCGACCATGACGTCGATTTAGCGTTACGTGTAATCGTTTGATTCCACAGTAACAAAGGGAATTTTCCCTATGTCCCGGATAATATGAGATAGACGGGATCGGCTCATTCTCTTCCCTGATGGCGTTTATTGGACGCGTATTGCTGCCTACCAAAGAAGCGCCCAATCCACTGGTTGGTCGTTTGATTGCCGTTCTACTGTTATTAATGTTGTTACGTGACTGCTGGTGGTCTTGATCCCATTTCAAGCATCTTTAATCACGTTTTATATGGCCAACCTTCCCGCAATGATGGCAGGTAACGGGACGAACATCCCTCTGACTATTAATTTGTCGGGACGAGTTCGGGGGTTGATGAAAATTATCGGTGTTGCAAAAAGTATTGTTGCGACTATTTACGTTGCTTACGTACGTTTTTATATCGCGGGAGCCACGCTCATACGACGTCAACTGGCATGTGTCTGTTTGTCTTTCCCAATTTCTATTGTTCTCCTTGTTACGAGAAAATTTTCCCCTGTCTCAATTTATATGTTTTTCGATGGCGATCGCGTAGTCGAACATTTCCGGTGGATTCATCCTATCTCGCGTTATCAAGCGTTAGTGAGAGCCAAATTAGTTCCGTCAAAAAGTGGCACACTTTTTAGTACCTCGTTAACATACGTTGTCGCGGGCGATTCGATGTCTGTACCGGAAGGCTTTAAAAAGTTATCTTTATTGCGTTCGTTACGTATCATGGATAGTAAATTTTCCAAAATGGCAACGCTAGTTGTTCCCATAGCCACGTGTGTCGGTTGTTCATCGTCAACGTGTCTGATGTTGGCCATAAACGTAGCTTTTTCAGACCTTAAACGCTTACAAGTTTTTATCTCGGATTCTACCCGCTGTGCGTTCGCGTCTGCTTTATCTCATTTGGCCCTTAGTTTAAAAGCCGTGTCATTTGCCACTGTCTGCGTCACGTGTTAAAGCGCAGCATCTCGCTCGCAGACTGCGCTATCTGTTTCAGTAAGTCGGTGTTCCCTCTGCCGTAGACTCCGCAAAAGTTTTTAATGTCTCAATGCTTGGATCGCCCGAGATCAAGTTTTCGTCGACGATTGAAAAATTCATGACAAAAAATAATCTGCACTTGCTCACTAAATTATCCAACGATAAATACCTGTATCATTTATAGTTTACTGCTGTGCACTTGCTGACGCCAATGCTTGCTGTCACCGGTTGTTACGTACTCTGTGGTATAGGCTGACGACGATAGGGTCTTTTCTGCAACGACTAGCTACGCTGCGGGGAAGTCGTGGATCGCCGTGCAGCAACCCAGTTGGCAGCGGTACTGATCGGCCTTTAGTAAGGCGAGATTGTTATGCGGTTTGTTCGTTGGTAAGTGACACCCCGTTGCTGGAAAATAAAGAAATGGGATACACCGCAAAGGATTCTCCTTCTTAAGAAAACGTTGACTGTGGAATAAGACTTTTAATAATCCTAAGCAATGTATACGAAAATAGCAACCATATCGAGAAAAATAAACAGAGCTTGAAATGATACAAGCCGAGATGACCAGCAGGCACGCCAGATCTTGCTAAAACGACTGTGCTACTCTATATAACTTCATCGAACGGAACTACTCTAGCATCTAACTTCACTGTTGCCTTTGTCGCTAAGTTTTATAGGCCTAGCATGGGAGAAATTCGGGCTGTGATCGGCAGAGTTATCCATGCGGATTGTCGGAGTGCAGGTATGTGTCAGGTGGGAGTACTGAGGTAAGCTGTGATAGGTCGTGGCCGGACGTACAGGCTGATTCTAAGAACGCTTTCTTAGTGTGAGCTCGGGCTGCGTGTACAATCGCATTGACGTCAGATGCACCTGATGTAATGTTACTCGCTATGTTTCGAAATGCTGCGCACGTGTTAACATTTTCCAAATCAAGCTTGGGCCACGTATACAGCTACATAGACGTCACTATACTCGAAATGCTGCGCAAGCATGACGCACGTGTGAAAGCTTTCCAAGTGAAGCTTGGGCCGTTTGTACAGTTGCATCGATATCGCTATTTCCGATGTCTGCGTGAGCGATCCCAGGCTTAGGATGCCGTGAGAGAAGATGAGGTCGAGAAATTACGACTCGATGAATGGGAGAGAAAGATGGTTTTTCTTTATTGTAAAGTTCTATTGTGTACAAGCAGCAGTGGCTGCTGCCTTGGCGCGTGTCTGCGTGACTTGAGTATTAAAACGGTAATGATGGGGTGGGCCAGACGGCTACTACACCACACTTAGGTGGCCGGACAGATCATGACCGTATTTGCTAGCGGTGGCAGCCCAGCACGGTGCTGCTGCTGCTGCGAAAAGTTGGCGTGGCACGAGAAGCTGCCAGCGCGGGTTTCGTTTGTAACCTATGTTTTTGGCCAAAGGGGCCACATCCACTTTCTCCCCAGTGTAGCCTGCAGGATGTGGGCTGAACAATATCATTTTATTGCTTACAGGCTTTGGCTAGATGGAGGTAGGGGCCGTTTGCAAGGTCCCTGGCGAGGGCGTTGGCAAGGGCTGTGCTGATAATGGGGGCAGCGCATGCCACGTTGCAAGTGCAGGCAACATTGATGGTGGTGAGGCCTCGGGTATCAGCTGTGGGACAAAGTGGGGAGCCGTGGGCCGAAGCAAGGACGCGGGCGCTATCAACTATGAGGATGTTGGAGATGCCTGGTTGGGCGCGGGGGTAGAAACGTCCACGATAGCTGGTGAATTACTACATGTACGCCAAATTAATTGCGTCAGTGAAGATGGTGCGCTTCTGGATGTTTACGTCGACGACGTAAGTTTCCTCCTCGATACGTCTGACGCCCCGGCGCAAGCCTGTGTATGAAGCCTTTTGGGGCTTTTGGATGCTGTCCACACGTTTAAAAACGCAATATCATGTGCAGAGACTCTTGTAGAAGAACAGTACGTACTCTACTGTATTTCTGGAGGCTCTTGCACTTTTTACTGACTCAGCAATACTTTTGAGTTTCTCGACGAAAGCAGCTGAGCAGACATCTAGGTGGCTCTGAGTGGTAAAAAACTCACTCAGCCCCCGTAGTGTACCGCCGCACAGTGGGAGATTTTGCTCTTTTTTGTTTGAAAATCGTAAATCTCGCGATGGAAAGCAGGAATCGACTTGATTTTTTTTTAATTTTATTGATAAGATGATTGTGCATTAAGAAAAACTTAGTCTTAGTACATTTTGATGTTATAAACAATTATAATTTTGTCATAAACATGAAAAATAATCTTGAAAAAAAAACAAATACGGCTCCAAAAAATACAGTACACGCACAATTATCTTAGAATTCGGTATACTTCAGTTCTTTGGGTTGCTGATTACGATGGAAAGGTTATTTTTGAGAACTTTAATATGGCCAACCCAATATAGCGAACTAAATTTTTTTTTTCTTCAAAAATAATTAAGAACTGCAATATAAGGGTTTTTTGGGCTGTTAAATACGATAAAGGGGTAATTTTTGAGAAATTCAATATGGCCGATCCAAGATGGCGAACTTAAATTTATTTTTAGTTCTTTAAAATTCGATTAGAACTGCAATATAACGGTTTTTTGGGTTGCTAAATACGATAAAGGGGTTATTTGTAAGTACTCTAATATGGCCGATCCAATATGGCAGACTAAATTTTTTTTTTGTTTTTTAATTTGATAAGAACTGCAATTTAAGGGTTTTTTGGGTTGCTGAATACGATAAAGGGGTTATTTTTGAAAAATCTAATATGGCCGACACAAGATATCGGGCTAAAATCTTTTTTTTCCTCAAAATTTGATAAGAACTGCAATATAAGGGTTTATTCTAAGTCGCTGGATACGATAAAAGGGTTATTTTTGAGAAATTTAATATGGCCAGTCCAAGATGGCATACTAAAATTTTTTTTCCTTAAAATTTAATGGGAACTGCAATATAAGGGTTTTTTTAAATCGCTCGATTCGATAAAAGGGTTATTTTTGAGATATTTAATATGGCCGATCCAAGATGGCGGACTATAATATTTTTTTACTTCAATTTTTTAATAAAACTGCAATATAATGATTTTTTGGGGAGCTGGATACGATAAAAAGGTTATTTTTGAGAAACTTATTATGGTCGATCAAAGATGGCGGACTATAATTTTTTTTTTAATTGATGAGAATTGCAATACAAGGATTTTGTGGGGAGCTGGATACGATAAAAGTGTTATTTTTGAGAAATTCAATATGGCCGATTCAAGATGGCGGACTATAATTTTTTTTTTCAAATTTGATACGAACTGCAATGTAAGAATGTTATGGGGCGCTGAATACGATAAAAGGGTTATTTTTGAGAAATTTTATATGGCCGATTAAAAATAGCAGAATAAATTTTTTTTTTTTACAATTTTATAAGAACTGCAATATTAGGGTTTGTTTGGGTCGCTGGATACGATAAAAGAAATATTATTGAGAAACTTAATATAACTGATCAAAAATAGCGGAATTAATTATTTTTTTCTTAATCTAATTGGAACTGCAATATGAGGCATTTTCTGGTCGATATTTATAAATAGAAAAGTTTTTATGAAACTAGATATGGACGATCCAAGATGACGGACAACGATTCTTTTTTAATTTAAAAACAATCGCATTGCATAAGTATTTGTGTCGCTAATCATGAATAAAAAAATGTATAAAGCGAATTTAAAATTGCTGATGAAAGATGTTGGACAAAATTTAACTTATTTTGCTTCAAAATTCAATGCGAACTGTACTTATGCTGTCTTGTAGATCACTTATTGCGAATCAAAGGATATTCTTAAGGATCTTATATCATCCAGTTTAAGGAGAGAATTTGTTACAAACATGCTGATATAGTTGATGACTCTTAAGTTAGGAGAATAGTATTAACAGATGTATGTATTTTATTTCTGATCACGACATACTCATTAGGTAAGTGATATCAACAAGCGCTATTGTACGTTGTGCATCAGACAGTAACTATCAAAATAAAAAGAGAATTTATTTGTTAACTTTTCAGGGATGAAATTTTTTTCAACGATAATAAATAAGACTCCAAAAAGAGAGAAACACTGTATAATGGCACTTCAACCTCGTTGAGTAAGATTAATATAACGTTATTTAAATACGAAGGGGATCACTTAAAGTGAATAAATTCAAGTATAATTTAATATTTTACATTTTTAATGTAATCAGGATAGTATAATGATTTATAGGAAGATTATGACTATACATTAACCCCTAAAACCCTTATATTGCAGTTTTTATCAAATTTAAAAGAAAAACATATTTACAGTCTGCCATCTTGTATCGTCCATATTGCATTTCTCAAAAATAACCCTTTTATCGTATTCAGCGACCCAAAAAACCCTCATATTGCAGTTCTTATCAAATTGTAAAGGAAAAAAAAATCTTAGTCTGCCATCTTGGATCAGCCATATTAAATTTCTCAAAAATAACCATTTTATCGTATTCAGCGACCTAAAAAATCCTTATTTTGCAGTTCTTATCAAATTTTAAGGAAAAAAAAATTTCAGTCCGCCATCGTGGATTGGCCACACTGAATTTCTCAAAAACAACCATTTTATCGTATTCAGCGTCCCAAAAAACACTTATACTGCAGTTCTTATTAAATTTTAAAGAAAAAAAAAAAATTTTAGTCCGCCATCTTGGATCGGCCATAATAAATTTCTCAAAAATAACCCTTTTATCGTATTTAGCGACCCAAAAAATCCCTATATTGCAGTTCTTATCAAATTTTAAAGAAAAAAAAAATTTAGTCAGCCATCTTGGATCGGCCAAATTGAATTTATCAAAAATAGCCTTTTCATCGTAATCAGCGACCTAAAGAACTAAAGTATACTAAATTCCAAGATAATCGTGCGTGTACTGTATTTTTGGAACCGTGTCGGTTTTTTATCAAGAATTTTTGTCATGTTTGTGACTAAATTGTAATTGTTTATAGCAATAAAATATATTAAGATGAAGTTTTTCTTACTGCACAATCATCTCATTAATAAGACTAAAAAAAAATCAAGTCTATACCTGCTTTCTATCGCGAGATTTACGATTTTGAAACGAAAAAAAGCAAAATCTCCCACTGTGCGCCGTACAGCAGCTCTGCTGGAGATGCTTGTAAGTCTTCCTTGTAGAATGTGCGTAGGCCAAGCAGCACAAGCGGCAGTACGTCTGGCCACAGTTGGTCCGGTTGGCACATGAGAGCAGCCTTGATCGTCCGGTGAGTACGCTCCACCATACCGTTCATCTGCGGATGATACGGCGTAATGCGCACTATGGTGATGCCCTGGAGCTTGGTAAGCTCTGTAAAAAAAAACTGACTCGAACTGGGCGTCCTGGTCCGTGATTATGGTGAGTAGAGTTGCGTATAAGGAAATCCATCGGTCGACGAGAGCTTTTGGTACCATGGCTGCCTGTTGGTCAGGGACGGGTATCGCTTTGGGCCATCTGGTGTAACGGTCTACGATGGTGAAGCAGTACTAATATTCTTGGCAGCTTGACGATGTGGATGTAAAGATGTTCGAAGCGCTACTCTGGTTCCGTGAAGTATTCTAGATCCAAGCAAATATGTCGATGAATTTTGGAGCCTTGAAAAATCTCGCAGGTCTGTGCCCAACGCGCTACTTCTTTACGTATTCCGGGACAGACGAACTTGGAGGCAACCAAGCGGATAGTGGCTTAGCGCTCGGGTGAATTTAGAATTTGAGAATTGGTTTTATTCTGGCTAGGGACTCATGGTGAATGATAGCCATACATATCATAAAAGGCCTGAAGGTGTGAAGAATAAGCACGCAGTCACACTACAACTACTTATTAAAGAAAGTTGCAGCATCTAGTAATTTATATAAAATATCCTTAAAGTAATAAAGCAAAATCAGAAAGGTTCTAATAGAAAAATGTAATAGCCTAAAGTCAATATTGAAAAGCTTCCTTAAGTTTATGTACAGCGCAAAAGTCACTGAAATTAGCACCAAATTGAGGGTTGTCACGATTCAAATTGTTGCACAAATCACTGCACAAACTGTTTTAGTCGCGGGTCAATCGACTGAAAATGACACAGTACTCTGCTCTTACAACTTGGTGAAGCATAGCTAGTTCCAATCACATGGTGCAGATTATTCCAAAGCCGTGCAGCACTTACAGAGTAGCTGTATTTGTACGTATCTGTTCTGGCCCAAGGGACCACCAGGTCGAGGTCTCCTGACGTAGTCAAACTCATGGTCCGGACAGGCCTGAACCTAAAGCTTTCTATAATATATTTCGATTTACCCGAGCGCAAAGCCAAGACAAGCAAGCAGACAGTATAGCAATGTAATATACTCCCACTTGCGGGTGCCATCAAGGAAGCGCATTGCAGCATTCTTGCAACTGTTAAGCTTTGTGTTCATCTCAGAACTATGTCCAAGGAGAAGAGGTGCACAGTACTCCGGATATGGAAAAATGAGTGACTTTATGTGAGGATGTCGTGGCCGTCGACGATGAGCTTCTGCAGGGTCAGACTATTGTTGTCCTTCTAGTGTTGCAGCTTTCTGTCATCTGCTTTCGACTGAAGGGTCTACTGCTATACTTAGAATTCTGTGCAAGCAGAGCATGCGTGTAAACACTTTTCATGTCGGGCTTGAGCTGCGGGCACAACGACGCTGACTACCTTGCATTCGTTATATTAATAAAATTGGGATATCCCGGCTTTGGCTATCTCGGGTGTTTTAAGGTGTCGCGGTCGGCTCGTTCCGTGTTAGAAATATAATCGATGTGTGGTAATGATGCCAATAATTATTATGCCTTATGTTTTACTCGCTTCTAGTAAGCCTGCCTATCTGTAAGGTAGGGAAAAAGTTACCTTGACATGCTACGACGTATATGGTATAAAAAAGGTTAGTGCACGTGATACTGGTAAACAGTTGATGAAGGGTATGTATACATAATATCAGTTGTCGGCTCGTTAATACCATAATTGTAAAAAAAATAACAACAATAATAATAATGTTAACAACGGTAATGATCGCCGAAATACTGATAATAATAATAAAAATTATAATAGCAATAGAAATAATGCTAAAGTGCAAGACATGAGAATCATAATTAAAATAATGATAGTAATACTATTTCTAGTAATAACAATCATGATCCTACCTATAAATTTTGGTTTTCATCGATTTATTCGTCCTGTGATTAGTGGATTGAGTAGACTGAGTAATGCATGTGATTGGCTGCGGCAAGTTCGAACATAAAATTTAAAAAGATCTAAATGTCATTAAATGTTAAGTTTTCAAAATTAATTTTATATTTCAAGAAAATATTTCATACATTTACAATTATTATATCTTCTTTTAACAATGAAAATTCATGTTCATCTATTTATTCGTTCTGTGATACGTCGAGATCGATCAAGGGCGCGTAAATATGGAAATAAAATTTAAAAACAGTAGTTTAAATTTTCAAGTGGATAAAAAATTGTATGGATGTATTTAATTTTTGTCTTACAAGATCAAGAAATTCAAAATATTTTCTATTTACTGTGAGGGATTGGCGCGCGAAGCGCGCAGGGGCGGAGCCCCTAGTAATAATTATTACGAATATAACAGTAAATATAGAACGTATAATTATCGCAAACAATCAGTATCTACAATTGTTTAAAGATATTAATTCTGCGTTTGAAGTAATGTTCCAAGTGTCTTGTACGGGCGTCGAAGTCTCCGCTTGGATCGCCAACTTTAGTAGGCGTTGTTACATAGGCTCTGTGCAGTCGGGCAAGATATAAAAATTGATTAACCCCACCACCTCAAAAGACGGGGAAGGGGACAACCGTGTAGTTTACAAGGAGGAGAAGCCAACTCCTTTTAGAATGTGCACATAATTAAATGCTCCATTTACCTGTGGTCTACGCGCGCTCTCTCGTTCCGGCTTTCAAAAGCTCTTTATCCTCCGGGAGCATATTGCCTATAGATTTTGGCATTACGGTCGGGATTTATTTGAACACATTCAGACTGGATCTCATGTGTATGTGTCGCCCAATCGATTTGTGTACAAGTGAATATATTCGTATGTACGTGCGTGTGTGTAATTGTGTGTGTGCGTGTGTGTCTGTCTCTGTGTAAGTGTGTGTGTGTGTGTCCTTTTGTGGATGAGTGGGTGAGTTTGTGTGTGTCTGTGTGCACGTTTGTGTGTAATAACGCAACTACAAGCCATCCTTACAAGCCCCACAACCTTAAGAGATAGGTAAAGGATCGCCTGTGCGGCTGACAAGGAGAGAACCCCCCTTTTTTTATAATATATATATATGTATATATTGTTCAATACTCTACCATCCAATAATAAATGCGCGTTCTCTGGCCTTAGCTGATGGAGGCAATTTATCCTCCGAGTTCATATTGCAAGCTGATGTTAGTCGTGTACATCCTACTAACAGAAAAGTGAGGAAATGAAATGTGTAATACTAAGCAAAATTTACAGCCCAGTAATTAGTAGTTTTTCAACGCACATATGTCTGTTATGAATTTTTCTTGAAAATATACAGATATCAATAGCTATACTTCCTCTACTTTCTCACTCCTTGGATGAATAAGTTCAACTATAGTAAATAAAGGCCGGATTTGGAGTGCATATCTTTATTCATAACATGACAATCGTCGACGTTTCGCTGTTCACAGACAGCCTTATCAAGACATAACTTATCCTGTACCAACATAAAAACTTTCTTAGGATTTAATTTATAATACAATGTTTGAAAAAACTTTTCAATACTCTATACATACTGCTAGACTCGAAGTGTGACCCTTCACAGGCTTTAAAGAGAACAAGTAAAGGATTGATCAGTAAATGGGAGAGATGGGGGTTCATAGAGTCACAAAAAATGTATAGAAGTTTGGCTTCTGAAGTTGATAGCTCAACTTTAGCTAGAGCATATGGGACGATAAAAGTTCACAAGGATAATTTCCCTGCTAGAATCATTGTTTCC
>JAPYYV010008027.1:0-20659 GCA_030522625.1 Copidosoma aretas | reverse complement strand
CGGATCTACAACCACGGCGCTGTCGAAGTGAAAAGTAAAAGTTCAGCGGTCCGGCGGCGGATTTGCCGCGGTGTCACTCTCGCTGCTTTGATGGACGAACCGATCAGCGGTCCTCGCCGGGAGATCGGGGCGAAAACGTGACGAGGGAGAAAGGAAGCGAGCGCTGGTGGAAGCGAGGTCATCGGATGCTGGAGGAGGAGTGGAGATTTCTCTTTGCTCTTTGCGTCTTGTGATACACACTTGCGTTGCGAGCGCGGGGGGAATGATTCCGGACGGAAGGATGATAGGTGGGGAGGACAAAATTCAAATAGCAAAATAATCTCGCATGATTCTACCACTCAAACGCACAGTCATTTTGTCCGTAACAGTTTATTTGAAAGTATTACACATTATTAATTTATTTTTTGAAAGTATTTTCTTTTATCAAAAACGTATGAATAAAATTAATATCAAGTGCATTCTTTTGAAAAGATTGTGGTGTACGATTGCAAACGTCGATGTTCCCAAAGACCATATTTTATTTAATTAAAAGTAAAAGACAATAATTTGATACAAATTGCTACCATGGAAAATTTTGCCAAATTATTCGACAAAACTAAGACGATACAAGATACATATGACTTAAGACCAAGACAAAATAAAGTTTTTCAATATTTTTTAAGAGCAATAAAACATTTTTTCAAATATTGGTTGGTCTTGATTTCGTGAAGCCCTATTTATGACGTCATGCGATACTTTGAAACCCTTGTGTCTTCGTCAATTTTTGTATTTTTGTTAATGAGCAAAAAAAAATACGTTTCCGATATTTTTGATCATCCACCTCATTAACTAAAAAAATTTTATGATTTTTTTTTTGTGGAACCACTGAATTAACTGGAGAGAAACAACGGTAATAACTCATTTTCAGAAGATTATTTGGTCAAACACGCAGGGGTTAGCAGATTATTTAATGAAACATTGAGGGATTGTTTATCCGGTTTCACTATACTCTCCCTCCAAATTTCAGGGAAGGTTCACGAACGAAAACGCGCAAAAAATTTTTGTTGAAAATTGCGATTATTACACTAGACGTTCTTTACGAAAAATCATATATTTTTACCGAGCAACACGAATTAAAAGACTTGCACAAATACAGCTTATGCAATTCTAACCTGACTGAGTTAAGTAACTTTTTTGCCAGCTGCTATTATTTTCCTTGCTTTTTTACTGACTAAGTATACACATCTAAATAGAAAGGTAGGAAAATAGGTGTATGATTCGACAGTAATGATCAAAAACAATAACAGATTCGGTTGTACTCATTATTTTTTTCCATATCCTTAGTTACACCTTAAAATCAGAATCGCAAAGAATGATTCTAGATGATATATTTATATTGTAATAAAATATATTTGTATTAAAAAATCATTTATCAACAAAAACAACTCAAGTATCCTACGCTGCTATACAATTCCTCTGATTATTTTCCTCGGTACGGCCAGTATGATTTCTCATATGATTTTTGAGATCACAATTGCGAACAAAAGTTAATGAGCATTTGGGGCAGTGGTTAGTGTGCACGAGCCCCATGTGCCTTGTAAGGTTATATTTATAAGCGAATGACCGTGAACACTCAAAACAGTCGTAGAGTTTTTGACCTGTATGAGTTAACTCATGCTTCATAAGATGGTCTTTTCGGACAAATCTCTGTGAACACGATTTGCACCAGTAGCGCTTATCACCCATATGAATCCGCACGTGTATTGTGAGATGGTCTTTTCGGGAGAAATTTTTCGGACACCATTTGCAACTGTAGGGTTTTACTTCCGTGTGTATCCGCTCGTGTCTCATAAGGTTACATTTTTTGACAAAAGTTTTGTAGCATATTTTACAACAAAAAGACTTACTATTTGTGTGGACACGTTCGTGCCTCTGTAGACTGTTGATTGTTCTGCAAGTTTTACCACATATATCACAAGAATGAGAACTGCTGCCTCCGTTCATCGCGAAGAATGTTCCACAGAAAGGCACAATAGTTGCAATTCAATTGATTGGGAATAATGCCGTTATTCTATAGTCTGCGTATTTTTTGATTTTAAGATATTTCTGCTCAGCTTCGAATTCATTACGATCAATTTTTCTGTTTAGCAAAAGTAGAAAACGATATTTATTATATTATTGAGAAACTTGTTATGTAGTAATATATTCATCAAATTAAAAAACATTCAAATTGTCCGTCAATTATCATGAATAGACCTGTTAATTGCAAAACTGAGATAGTTTTTATGCAAAAAAGCATTCAAGGACGTAAATTACTTAGGTACGTTCAAAATATCTAACCAAATGTAACTTTTTTTAAATAGAAACATTTCTTATATTAATAAAAGAAAAATTCTCCTTTCGTTTTGGATCCTTGATCGTTAGATTTAAGGAGGCTCACATCTAATATACAGCTCATATTGTGAATACGCTAATATAAATATTTATTAGAAGTTATAAAAAGTTTAATTTAAACTGACAATAATATAGCTAATTTTAAAAATCGTGCGATTTTTATCATAAAATTTTGTCACATTTTTCAGATACCGAGGATTGAAAAAAAATTCAACAAATTAACTTAATCTCTTCCATTTTACATGTTATTTTTAGATTTTTAAGCTTATTCTCTTCTTTAAACAAATGCATTAGGAGTCACCGACATAAAATTTGCAATTACTTCAATAGGTTTTCCAGAAAATTCAATTGTTTATATAGAAATACGAATAATACGTGAACAATTGAATTTTTGCAAAACCTATTAAAGTTTTTGCAAATTTTATGTCGGTGACTCCTAATGAATTTGTTTAAAGAAGAGAATAAGACCAAAAATCTAAAAATAACATGTAAAATGGAAGAGATTAAGTTAATTTGTTAAATTTTTTTTTAATCCTCGGTACCTGAAAAATTTTAAAACAAACTTGTATAATGAAAATCGCACGATTTTTAACATTAGCTATGTTATTGTCAGTTTAAGTGAAACTTGTTATAACTTCTACTACATATTTATAATAACGTATTCAAAATATGAGCTATATATTAGGTGTGAGCCTCCTTAATAGTCCTTGTGTTAGCATAGCACTTGTCACGTTGAATTTACGAGTAGTATTATGTATGGTTCTAACTTTTGCTTGATTTTAATTAATAATTGAACTCTTGTGTCCAACGAATTTCATGAATTCACTTTCGAATACTTTTGTCACACCACTGAAGTTACATACACATACCATAGGTATATTATTTACTACCCATTATACACTCGCTTTGATAAAATATTCTTAAAATTTTTACTTACAGATTAATGTTGAAGTAAGATTCAGGAACCTGTTGTACAAACAGTTGCAACGGTTGTACATACACTGAGCGCCCGATTTCTTAGAATCAAAGAAAATTTCTTCACCCTCGTTCCGTTAAATATTTTCTTCCAATTAAAAAAATTTAATTTGATTGGAATAAATGTTTCATTAAATTCAAATGTTATTTTTTTAATTACGAATTTTTCATTTCTCAATAAGAAATATTTTTTCGATCAAATAAATTTTGTTTCAATTGAAATAAAATATGTAGCGGAACAAGGGTGAAGAAATTTTCTTTGATTCTAAGAAATCGGGCGCTCAGTGTAGTGAGAGCTTTCACACTGACTGAACTTAATTTACAAAATATGATATATTTCCAGCGATGAGACGGATACAGCTAATGTGATGTCAGATCGCGTTTAAGCAATGCTAGGTGAGAAATCTGGTCTGCCGGTAGTCATGTACTTGTCTGATAAATGTATACACCGATTATTTTTTAATGAATTGTCACGATGGATTATCGAAACTTATATGTTCTCATAGTTTCACTCTAACGTCTCTTAACAGAATTTAGTCACCTTAGTTGGAGTGGAATTTTTTTTTTCCAGCAGCCATCTGACCAAATGCTACATTGTATATATATTAAACGGACAACGGATTTTATAGAGTAAGCACAAGTATTATCTACTTTTACATTTGAACGTTACACAAAAATGATTGAATCACAGAACACTTTAATGAATATTTTGTTGCTGTCACGTAATGCAAAAACGGTAAGTATTCCATCATTTTATTTATCGATGTTAATGTTAAGTTGATTGTGAGAAAAAACTGGCCTTTTTTTAAAAAGTGAAAAAGTGCTTGCTTCTCTTGATATTATTATTTTTCTTTTGGAGAACAGAAATTTTTTTTTCACTGAATCATATCTTTTTATTTGCTAACAAAATTACTTTAAAAATTACTTGTACTAAAAAATGATCACTATTTTTAAGTTGAAAAAACTGATGTTCACAACTTTGCTCATTTCATATATATATGTATGGGATTAAGCGCTATATTAGGCAACATATAATGGCACAATATTACGTTTGTCTTGTTAGCACCACATTTGTACCGAAATTCTCTTCAAACAAAGTTTCACAATTAGAAATAACTCTCGTTGAAACCTATTGAGTATGTGGATTTGTTATTAACCAACAATAAAATGAACTTTATTGCTGGTAAAGTAGATCACAGGTTGAAGATCGGCTTTTCAAATTTCCTTGTCAGGGTCGTCTGGACGTAATTGAAGCTTCCTACTTTGCCAATCGCCTTATTTGACTTTATAACTTTCCAACATTATTATTAATTATTTGACATTGGACCGTGTAATAGGCATACGATATAGTTAAACGCAGCTTTGAAGCTAGCTTTTATTGTTAATTGGTTTTCCGATAACAACGAAGAATGAAGAAATACGCTCGCTTTCAACATCAGGGAAAAGTATTTACCGAGGGAAACTTCTTTAAAAAAAAACTGGCACAAGGTTAAATTTGAACCCCCTCGCGAGACCGTGAAATCCTTTCCTTGTGCATTTTTCTAACGATTTACGATACGGAAAATCCTCTTAAACCAGCGTCGGCTGATTAAATTTATGGACACGCATTTTTAGCTATCTTCTCGCACCACTTAAAGCTTCGCGGCGTAAATTTTCCAGGGCCACCGGCAGTAAAGATAAACAAAAGAAAAACAGCAGCACAAAAAAAAAAAAAAGTGCGTTCGTTAAGACCGTCCGATCGCTCGCATTAGCGAGACCGTGGCTTGAATCAGCACCTCGAGAAGATAAAGAATACGGAGGAGAAGAAGAAAAAGGAAAATGAGAATGGAGCAGGGTAGCGGGCGCCCGTGAGAAATCATGGGATGAGAGAAAGAGGAGCGACGCATACATTAGGCCGGGGTACATAAAAGTACGGAGCCGAGCAACTGTAGGAGTAACGACAACCACGGCCAGGGTCTTAATTCTTTCTTTGTTATCTCATTTCGCTAATTCTTGAATGCTAAGGTGGTTAACGAGGGAAGATGGGGAGTAATTGCGAGGGTCTTGTACGGGTGTTTTGCGTTTTACTTTTTGTTTCGCGAGGTTAAGGGTTTCGGAGTGACTCCTCAATTTTGCATGCTGGATCGTTACTTTTACCTTTTCAAGTTTCATTGTCCTAGGGTTTTGAAAACTGTTAACTTTCAAGTGGGTGAACGAATGAGTTATTCATGATTTCAAGAACCTTTTTGACGAAGTATAAAACTTTGGAACTTAATTCAAAATTATGTACTTTCGATTTGGATGTTGACACATTCTTGAAAACATTTATTTATACGATTATTTCATGTATTTTAAAAAAATCAGTGCTCCTTGAAATGGTAATTAGTTCCACCGAACACAGATTCCTGCAGAGGAGTTTTTGATGGAATCAAAAAAGTTTTTATTCAATATACCACGCTGCATGTTTACAGATTTCCAACTGCAGAAAAAAACTCTATTATAGGGAAACAATCTTTGTTGACAAAATTTGGATTTCAATTTTGCAAAGCTTGTTTTACTTCGTAAACAATATTGGGCATAGACTAGAGATATGACTTATACTATTTAATACATAAAAAGTCATGCGTAATTTTCTTATAAGAACTCGTAAATGATTTTTTATTCTCGTTTCAACAATGACGCGTTGATTTTTACATGTTACTTATTTTTAAAATTTTCTAAATGACGTCATTGAGTTGTTCTCAGAGTAAAATAAGCCTTGCGGCATTTCAAAATTGACATCAAATAAATATTAAACTGCTGATTGTATTTGGAATGATTAACTATTCATCTTTTTTTTTTAAATCATCTAATATTGCTCTAATTTGATGAGCTTTACCGCACTTCTCATTGTATATCGAATCCTCATAATTTCAAAGATTGTGATCTACCGGCGAGAACGATTCTATCACTCAAACCTCTGGAACAATTTTTATTTGTGATGTGATATCCTGTATTTATTTATTTTCACTCATCTATTTTATATACGGGTGACTTTTAATCATCCAATGTACGAGTACTACAAGAATCGAGAATACCGTCAAATTTATCAATTCTATCGTAAAACAAGTACAGTAGCTCAATAAATGTTCAATATAGTTGAATGAACCCTAGCATAGTCAGCATCCCGAATATTAACATTACAAAAAGCTACGGTCCATTAAACATCCAATGAACCGAATAACTCCGAAACTCAATTTGATCACAGCAACCGAGATAGGTAGATTCCTGCTCTACATGAGTTTATTAAGTTTATTCCCCCTCCTTGTCCAGCCAGCGATGCTTTTTGATTAGTTTCCAAACAAGTGCATAATTCATTAGAGTGAAATTCCACGGAAAGGGCGCCACCCTCCGAGTTTAATTAGAGCTCATATATGCGATCCGCACTCACATGGATGCAGTGATTAAAAGTATTGATTGTCGTTGATGAAGTTGGATTGGTTAGTTTGAAAGAAAGGGGGAGGGGGAAAGAACGAGGCAGGGAGACAGAATCGGGTGGGGAGCTGTGTATTTCAATTTACCTGCTCACCAGGTAGCAAATTTATTGAATTAGAGCTGTCTGGCCTGCAGTTTAGCGTCGTTGTCCCGCATATTCGATCGTTTTGTCATTGGTCCAGTTTTGTATACGTTGGTGTAGCTCATTGATTATTATTGAGTGTCGATCAACCGAACTTGATGAAAATGTACTATTGTAATTTGACGCTTGTTTTGTTTGAATAACAATGTCATTTGCTCAATCGTTGGACATTTACCTTAATCGTTTAATCATGGCAGAAATATCAACGTGTAAACAAACTTTGTCGGCATGATACCTCTGTCTAAGTTACTTTGAAGATACATGTCTATCTCTGCAATGGAAGCGCTCTGTTATTAACATCTTTGTAAAAGCTGTATCTATGATTATTATGCTTGGATATGTGGAGACACGTTAAGGCACCTTGAGATTAAAAGTCTCAGTAGTATATTTGTAGAACATCCTAATGGCAGTCATATCTCAAACTGAGCTACTCAGTCGTCCTCTACCAGATACACATTGCACGAACCGATTATCCAAAGTGAAAGCAGAAACTGTACTTTTGAATGCTTGGAAAAGTAATTATATCGATCAAACGAATCGATAACGAGACGTGGATTTTTTCATCCAAGAAAACAAAATTCAAAATCAATGCCGAACCCACGCGCCCCAGCCACCTTCGACACTCCATTTTCACTCAGCCCGAGGCGAATGTCTTTCTCCCGCCGGTCTCTCCCCTCCAGGCCCTCCGAGCGATCTTAATTTTCAAATTGCCCTCATTAGAAAGTTCCGACAGCTCGCGGAGCCTATACCGTCACGCGCCCACACATCCATAACAAAACCTCTGTCGCGGGGAGGGGGGGGGGGGGGGGGGGGGGGGGGGGGGGGTCGATCGCGCGGAAGTGTATAAAAGGGGTTTGAGCGCAAAGTGACTCGAATTGCCAGAAGTTCCCTGCCGGCGTTGCTTTACGAGCCGGAGCATCGCTAATATCAAAGTCTCGCCCCCGCCCTATTGCGTCCCCAGTTGGGGGTTGTCAAGACGCGCGCGCTCCCCCGCCCCGCTATTTTCATCCATCTCCCGTTTGATGCGACGTTTTTAGTGGCCATCAAAAACCGGGTCTCGGCTTAATTATCGGGAGGGATCGCGCCTTAGTGGGCGAAGGGAGGCGCCGTGTGTTTTTCCAACTGATGCGAGGTTTTTGTAGGGAGGGTCGAAGGAAAGTTGTTGCTTCGAGTGAGTTAGAGTTGTTTCGGGATTTGATTTTCATTTCTGGGTTTTTTCTTTTCAGGGGATGGAAAAGCAGATCGTGAATTTAAATTTCGCGCCATCAGCCTCTATACGTTATTTTATTGTTTATTTGAAAACGGATGCGAAATCAGCCAAACCCAAGATCGCATGCACCAGATAACAGCATTTTTAATTACTATACAAAGTTTGAAGTTGATATGTGAACGGCAACTTGAAAAATTATTGCTTCGATCATTTTTTTTTGTTTCGGTGCAAGAATTTTTAAGGTTGTCGCTTACGTATCAACTCCAAACTTTGTACAGTGTTAACTACCGACAGAGGCTGATGTCGCGAAATTTAAGCTTGAAATTTACTTTTCCATCCCCTTAAAGCTGTGGTGTACGGAGAGGTACTTACGAGTTCAAGAAATTTGGATGTTTGTGATGATTTTCTTCGTGCAAAACGAGAAATTAAAAAAAAAAATAAAGAAATAATAAATCATTCATTATTTGCTTTTTTTAAAGAATGAAATCGGTGAGAATTTATGGTACACCTGTACTATTTCATCACAAAAAAATCATGACGACAAGAATAATCCAAAAAATGTATCCGAATGAATAGTTAATAGAGTGAGAATTGTTACGAAAAAAAAAAGAAAACACAGTATTGAATGGGAAGCACAAAAGAAAGAAACTTTGCACGGCTTTCAAGGAATACAAAGGAATAGTATTGCGGCAAATGCCCGTGATGCGGGGCCACTTGTTCCTCCGCGGCGCTTTTTTCCACGCTCACCTCTTTTCCTTCCTAGACACTTGGATTTCGCATCAAGTCTCTCGAGGCCACGTAAGTACAGCTTCACTCTACCGACCGGTTGTCGTGCCTTGCATATCTCAGTCGATATTTGTATATAGAAATTCCTTGGTGGCCGTCCCATCTGAATTGTTGTATTCTTTTTTTTACGTCGGTGTATACAGCAGCTTTTACAGAAAGAATCACACATTCTTATGAGACGCACACAAGTGGCAATTCAGGGTTTCTACAAATCTGGCGATTTAAAATTCCCGGATTCTTCCCGGATTTCCAGGGGTGCACTGAAAAATTTTCTCGGGTATTTTAATCGAATGAAAGGATTTGTATATTAAATGGTAATTTGAAAGATATGACCGAGTATAATGGTTATAAGTCATATAAAATAACAATAGTAACGATAAATAAATAAGTATTCATAAATATGATTTAGTATTTATTATTCTGAGAAACTGTAAATACTCATGATCATAATAATTTTTAAGGATGTATATTAGAAGGTATATTTATATTTATGGTCTAGGCTATAAAAGCAGATATACCTTCTAATGGCTTCGGGGCTGCTCGGGTCGCTCCGAACCTCATAATCGAACAAATCTAATGCATGTAAGTATTACTTATAAATCCTGAAACAATTAGAAATATTTTTTTTTAGTAAAAAGTATGAAACGGAGTGTACTTAAATACAAGCATGAATACAAGACTTTTACGCACGTAATTATCTTGTTTATTCATTTTTGAGTAGATATTAAAACTTTTCCAAGATCTCAAAGTGAATTCTCGGAGTTTTCCCGGTTTCCATGACGCAAAAAAAAAAAAACCCTAAGAATTCCCGGATTTCCCAGTTTTCTCAAATCTGTACAAACCCTTCAATTGAACGAGACTACCATAGCAAATTTTCTAGTTTGTGAGAGTTTTTAGCTCAAGATCGTTATACTTATGCATTAGTAGCAGACAAAAGAAATTACTATTGTCGTAGAAAGGAGATATTACGCTGAATTTCAAAGTGTCGTGCTTAATTTTGGTGATTTCAACGTTTACCGAGAGAAAGATTCCATTTTACTGTGAATAACGGGAGAGAAATTATGAATGCATTAACTAAATAAGTTGTACAAACGTGCTGTATATATTTACGACGCTTAAACTTTGCACATTAAATTTTATTATCATGGGAGCACTCAATTTCTTTATTGGTTTCAAACAAATGTTGCTTGAAATACAACAATTTCTTAAAATATACCTAACAACTGGAGGGAAAGTATGACCGATTCCAATTTGAATAACTACGAACTAATAACACAAGAAAATACTTATTATCTCTTATGCAATTTTTGAAACTTGTGAATGAGGTGCCTAACGTGAAACTGGAATAGAGTGCTTAAAGCGGCTCAAAAGCTTAGGCTAAAGTCACACGGAGCGATGAATGGACAAATGACGATTTGACGAACGCATAAGAGTCCATGATAGCGAAAGAGACCTCTTGACGAATAGACCTCTCTCTCGCTCTCACGGTGTATTATGCATTCGTCTAATCGTCATTCGTCCATTCGTCTGTCGTGTGTCTTCAGCCTTAAACTTTCTTGAATATTGATTTTGGTCGAATGTGGGTATGTAAATGATGGACTGTAGTGTAAATGGAACTTTTAATAGAAGTATCTCATTGGACTGAATAGTACTGCATAATAATTGTGTATAATGTTGCCTATGACATAGAGGAAAATATGCACTAATACCTGATAAATCATCATTTTATATCACTATTGACGTGTAGTATTTCATTATAGAAATAGTTATTCTAATTTTATAAAGAAAAAAGTATACATTTAGTTCTAGTTGCAATACTTTAAAAGTAAAAATAGACATTCTCATTTTAATACTTTATACTTACTGACTATCTCTATGGTATTACCATTTCTTCTTCCTGTTTCTCCACTCCGTAAGTCCGTACAGAATAATAGACTGGTCAGTTATCATGGCAAACTTGCACTTAATGCTTGAACGTTAGGCATAATCAGGCTGAAAGCTGCCACCTTTACTTATGTTTCAGCTATGGATTAATTGGTCAAGGTGATAACTAAAACGAGACGTTTGTCCAAAATAAAACTTGCCAATTCTTTTCCAAAATGATATCTGCTTATATCTTTGGAAAAATGTTGGTATAAGACTCCTTTTTTGTGAAAAACCCTATCTCTGTCGTTCTTTACCTAAGCAATAGCCTATATTTTTCAATCGATGAGCCTACTATGAGTAATAATTTCTGTTTCTATCGACTTCTGTTATTTCACTTGACTGATTTAGCGGTTCCGCAGGTAATCTTTTTATTTACGAAACAGTTAAATACCCCGAAAATTTATTTTAGGGAGTGAAAGATTCCTTTCTACCAGGATAAACAGAAAGCATGTTCTGCATTCAAGATCACTTTATGGGATAGATCTTCATCATCTTGTATGTCCTGCATGAGGCTTTCAGGAGCTTTTTATCAAACTTTGCCGCCATGTTCGAAATACAAGATTGACTGATGATGGGTAATCAGGCATATTTTTGCTCTGTTCAATCAAAATCAGCCGTGCATTTTTGGAGGATGTTTAAAACAACCCCTTTCATGGGCATTCGATATAAATATTGAAAATCACCGACGTCTTTGTTCGTGGCTGGTGTCCGTTTTTATATTTTTCCATCTCTATCAGGTATACCCTAATCCTAGAGATCGTCATTGACTTCTCCATAGAGAGTATACCAGCACTGTCATTCATTTTGTTTTATTGCATCTTGCATTTTATTCCTTGCAAGCTGGTATATTGACTGCGTACCTTGGTATGGTATCTAGATCTCAGAGAAGGGTATCTCTATTCCGTGCTTTCGCTATTTCCTTTGCCTACCAGTAGGTTGACTGGTTACGGTTCCACCATTTGTTTCTTGGCCTCGGGAAGTCTGAAGAGAGTTGTGACAGAGGAGAATTGTGTTCGGTTCTATTACCGTTAGGTAACTGCCAAAAAATACTAAAACAAAGGGTGTGTCAAAAAGCAATAAATGTGCGAAATCGCAAGTTCATAAACGGTCAATGCATTCCGATCTCTCTTGTGTTTATGACTACTAGTCTGAGCTTTGCTGCCATATCCAAGACATGTCCTTTCGTATTTGATATGAAAATACCTTTTTGTACCCATTTGGTGTTAAAGTCTTCGGTCACTGTAAGGCTGCCTTTCATTTTATCTCTAATGTTATCCTTGAGGTTCTTGATACGGTTTTTGTATTAAACAATCAACGTATTTGATTGGAAGTAGTTCACATCAAGAATACCCTTTTTTCGAAATCAAGCAAAGCCGTTTCTTGATCCGATGGTGTCCATTATGTTCATCAACACGCGATCACAGTTTAAAGTATAATTACGCCGATAATACTTTAGCCTTATTCAAATTTATTATTCCTTTCAATTCCAGACGGTTATAAAACAGTTAAACAAAAATTTAAATAAGAAGCTTGTAAATTTATAATATATTTATAATTACGCATATTATTCTTATTCCAAAAAAGAGATGACGAGGGAGAAGATTAAATGACAAGTAATAGGTCTTGGTGATGATATTTTGTTCATTCGATATAATTATAATAAAATCATCTTAGAAAATCCAGTATAAGGATTCTGGACAGCCAAATGACTTCAAATAACCTGGAAATTCAAAGACTACTATCAACGGTTGTTAGATCCGCAAACAATCCCTCAATGACCCCAAAAGTCTAAGATAAGGAAACACCAAACGGTATTAGAGATGCCGACTAGTTTTTCTCTTGTTGAACCACTACCTACTTAAACTTAACCGGAGCAATTGCAATCAGTACAAACCATCAGCAGTACACGACACTGCAAATCTGAAAGTTCCAGAAGGGGAGAGAGAAAGGAAGAGGTACGAGGAAATTGCCCCGTTCTACTGTAAGGTCTCTCCCCCCCTCTCTCTCTCTTAAGAATCCAGGATGGCAAGTGGGAAGAGATAACCTCAATTAGGACGGAGGAAACGCAGCAGCCGCACACGCACAGGAGAGAGAGGGTCTCATTCCTCGAGTTCCAGACGAGGCCTTTGCACAGCCGACAGAGGGTCTTCTTAAGCGGCATTAGTGACCACTTAGCGGGAACGTACACGTGCAATAGCCGAGGGAGAGTGCGCGTCTTACATAGGCAGGCGGCTACTACCAACCAGCAGTGGAGCACCGCTTCAACTGCTCGACTAATTTCATGCCACGGATTCCTAATTCATGGGGATCTGCGGGCTCTCCCGATGACGCAACGCGGGATGGAATTCGGAAGCTTCCGCTGGAGTATGTACGCATGGCGAGGATATCCCGTGTAAATATAGCACCACCGTGAAGGTCTGCGTGCGCGCTCAATTATTCCGGCGTACTTAATAGGCGTTACGGGGACTTGACGCCGGATTCGCACACACACACACACACACAGGTACACACGGGCAGTGGGCGCTGATCGCTTTCTCCGTCCCTAGTTTGCTCGGATGCCGATCCCTGCGCTTCTCTAACGTGCGAAATCTTGAGAAGAGAGACGGGGGAGAGGGATGAGCGAGTTTGCGGTCGCCCGATGGCCTTCATTAATTTAGAGACGAGGCTGCGGGGCTTTAATGATGTGGGCGTGCGTTAGTCGTCGGCGGCCGGGGCTTAGTTAACTTTCGCGGGGATAATTAAAATCAGAGATAAAAGTTTAGCCGCTGTTTATAGGGGAGTCCGCGTTTTCGTGAGTCCTGATGGGACTTTTTTCGTTTAAGGGGTATAGTGTTCTTTTGAGGATTACATTGGTGTTCTGGACGCTGAGCTCGTTACGAAAGACTCGTGCATTGATACATATATTTTCAATTGACTCGTATGACAGTAGAGTTTCAAGTTAGTAGAAGAAGATGTTAGTTTTAGAATACCATAACATCCTTGATGACCTAATTGTTGGCGATGTATTCTAGTGAAAATTTTTTTAGCAAGCAATGACAAGAACATTAGCACTATTTTATCTTTGATGGAAACACATGCACGGTATTCAGTAGAATTTCCCAATTTCTTTGAATTTTCAACAACGGCGCTTTCTACTTACTACGAAAAATAGTGACTTAACAGTAACTTACAAACAGCCATTTTGATCCAGCTCCAATTTTAATCTACATCGAAAAAGGCGATTTCAGCTCACTGGACCTACAGCATCACAGAAAAAAAATTAAATGCACTAAGATTCGTATTTAAAAATCAAGAATTTATTCAATCACACGTCGTTGCAAATAAAAGTCACCCGAACTAGTCAGAGGCTAGTCACAAAATTCTTTTGTTGGCAACCAAAAATCAACAAAACAATCGTACTCTTCTTGACAACATTTGTCATTTTATCACACATGTACATTTCTACTTTTACAGCAATACACGCATACAACAACAGAATTTCACATGGTTTCAACACTTAAATGTACACTCATTCTATCCGCAACAGTGATTACGGCTAAGCTTCTAACTGGGACGAATTCAAACTCGAATTCAACATAGGATAATATAAAAATGCTTTTGTTGAGAGGGGAGATTTTTGAGATTTGAGCAATTGTCAGAAGGTTTAGTTTGCTCAATTAGAGTGTGCAGAAGATAAGGTCTCACACGTGTAAGTGCCAATAAAAGCCATCTCTATTCTCCAATGTTCTGACTCAAGTTATTTCTATTATATTGTACGCAATGATCCTGGAAAATATGAATGTTAAAATCAATAATCAAGATTTTTGATATGAAACTCATTAATCTCACATGTTGGTTTATCCTTACTCTCATCCTTTCCTCTATGTCAACCTAATTATACCATACACCTCGATAACGATCTACAAACAATCAATGAACCTTCCAACGCCCTCTACAATTCTCAGCAACCCCTCCTTCGACATCGAATCCCGAACTATTTCCCTCAAAACTAAATTACCCCGGAAAACCCCATGCTCGTCCCCATAAACAAATTAAAGCTCTCGGGCGAGTCCCCTTGCCCCGCAAAAAAAATAAATCCCGTCCACCCCACGATCCCCCTTCCGTTATTATCACCGTCCGCCCGTTCTTTTTCTCCCTCCACGTGCACCGTACTCTCAACCATACCCCCCACCGCGTATATAACACGTATAAATATATACGCACAGCCCAACGGCGGAAGAAGAAGAAGAAGCGGAAGCCGGGTCGTCTCAGGTTTCCTCTCCTGCCGCGCGCGCAGTTGACACCCACCTGACTCAGATTTGTTGCTTCTCACGTTCTAACCGAAATTTATTTGACGTCACCCCCTCTCCCCCCACCACCGCTCTCTCCCGGCGGCTTAATTAACGCTCACGGCTCTGCTCTTGAAGTGGTAAGATGAGGGTGTGGAGAGAGCGGGAGAGGGGGAGGAGGGGGGGCAGACAGTTCGGGGCGGGGGAAAGATGAGCCGAGCGGCAGCGTCGCGCGCGGGGGGCAAAAAGCTCGCGGAATTAAAGTAATCAAATATTTATGCGATCTCCGCGGGCCTCGGGAATCAAGCCCAGCCTTCGCGCGCCTTCGGCCGTGTTCATTATTCGTTACACATGCATACAATTGTACACGAATGTTCGCGGTCGGAATTTTTTCTGTCGCTTTTTTCGAAAATTCGGCCGCAATTTGCCATGTAGATGTCGCTCGTTCCTATCGTCCGGCGAGACTTGATTACGTCTGTGCATACATATGTATATATATATATATATACGTGTATTTACGTATGGAGCCGCGATTTAATTTTCCTAATGCGCGCGAGCTCGAGTGCCGGACATTTAATTTAAATTTTAATTAGCGCGAGCCGGGAGAGATAAACAAGCGCGTGCCCCCGGTGCAAGGTACTTTTCTTCTTCTTCTTTTGTGCATGTACAGGGTGCGCTCGGGGAAAAATGGACAGCCCGGGACTGGCCGTGCAATGAATTCATTAGGAACGTCTTTCGGCAGCCGGACTGCGAAGTTTCCTCCCCCGCTCGTGCAGGGCGTACCTAACCTAACACATCCGGGCGGGGGGGGGGGGGGGATGCAAAGAGAACCCGGGAGGGGGGGGGAAAAAAGATAAAGAAGGAGGCGACTTTAAAAGCTCGCCGGCGACGATCGTCTTCTGATTTATAAGGGCTTTTAGCCGCGCGAGCGAGGAGCCGGCTTTTATAGAAATATGCTCTTGCGCGGGAGTTGTCCTTCGCCTCGGGCGCCTTCGTTCGTTCGTTCGTTAGATGAGGGAGGGGACGACGTAGGGGGATTTGGCAAAAAACGCCGGGTTGATAGATTTGTTAATCTCTAAGTGCAGTCGTAATTCGTTCGGGGAGTTTCGGGGTATTGCTTTTCTGTACTGCCGGAGGTGGTGTATGTGTTTCTTTTTGCGAAGTAGATTTTGCTTCGAGTGGGAGAATAGGTTCGAGTGAGTTTCGCTTGGATTTGTTGCGCGAACCGAGGACTCTTGAGATTGTAAGTATTGAATTTTCAGTTGGGTGAGGTTGAAGTACCTGTTATGGATACGGTTTTAAACACAAATATAAGAGCTTTAATCTTCATTTTTGTGAAACATTTGATCTTTTAAAAATTGCTTGTAATTTTTTTCATATTATTTTTAATTCACGATGATTTGTTTTTTCCTCAAGAATCAAAATATGGTGGAAGTGTGCATGATCATAGTGTTATTAAATGGTCCAAAAAGCTTGTCCCCTTATTATGAAATGTCCACATCGGAATCGGGAATTTTGTGAACAATTCAGTTTGACTTACGTTGAGTTTCTTTGTTTGAATGAAGTCTGACTAATTGTACACATAGTTTTATATATAGTTATAGCAGCAATGAATAATTGAGTTCATAATAATCACACGATGTAGACTACCATAAACTTTGGTAATACACTGTTTTGTCTTTTCATGAAATCACGGCGTAGGCTTTTGGTTTTCTTTTTATCATTACAAATGTTAAAATAAACTATTTTTGTGCATTAACAACGTTCAATTTCTAATAAACTAAGACTTATTTCTTAACGAACTATAATGACTCACAATAAATGGTACTTACAATGTGTCATAACAATGACCTATGTCACAGTAGGTACTTTGGTCTATGTTGAAACAGCTGTCCTGAAAAACCCATCGCACTATTATTTAATATTTTGGTTTTTACCATCTGAATACCAAGCACACTACGTGTCATATTCTATTCATGAATATAATCATATTTCTGCAAAAAAAAAAAATTATGTCTCCTGGCAACTGCAGCTCGTGTGACACAGACATCGATCCAACAAAAAAAGCTCGTTCGAGTAAGAAACTTATATACGTATACCCCATTCTCATTCCTCAATAGACGGACTCGATCCTTCCACACATGCTCGACCACACATACATCACCACATGCGCAATACAATACGAATAAATACAGCATCGTCGTCCCGGTCTCCTCTCTCTCTCTCCCTCTCTCCACGTGTATACCTACATTCGAAATCGCCCCCTCACAGCAGCAGCAGCAGCCCGCCCGACTTTTCCGGGGGCCGCTGGATACCCCCGCTGCTTAATTTGCATCCCTTAATGAGTCGCTCGCGCAGCGGCCTTATCTCCCCACCCCGAGTCCCCGCTCTCTCACGGTTCTTCCTTTCTCTTCCCGCACCTCCGCGGAGCGTAATTTCGCTAAAATGAGCGCGCTCGAGCGAAGCACCGGCGACGCTCGGTTTTCTCTTCTAATTCCAATTGGATTTCTTTCGGAGAGCCAAGTCAGAGGGGGGGGGGGCACGGCGTGGTGCTCCGGACTCTCAGCGATACGCAGGGGGGTGTATATGCAGATGGCGTAACGGCGCATTTGCGTCGTGACGACGGGGTTTTGGGAACGGATCGAGAGCAGCGGGTCGATCGATTGGGATTAATGAATTTTCTCGGGATATCTGCTTGCGTTTTTTCGTGCTGCAGCGGGGCTGGGTAGAACTGTTATGTCGATGAGGTGGTTTGTTTCAAGAGCGGAGCATTCGCAAGGGAGTTCGTCGAGGATCCATCGAGTAAAAATTTGGTCGGGATGTGTGGATTTTCCCGTCTTTGTAGTATGTTTTTGAATCCCCACTGTTATCCTCGTACAAGGATAATGTGCAGCAGGAATATATTGAGTTATTTATCAGCCGAAAATTTTTAGTTGTGTCGTGCTAAGAAAAAAATAGTGATAGCAGCATGATTGTTAAAGTGTTCTTATTTCATTCCACGTAGTGATGCACGTAATGCGTAGTGAATCAAAGAATGTATCCTAAAAATCTAATGCAATCCATTTGCTTCAAACTGTTTTGAAATTCTTGAAACAAAGTTATCCAGAGTTTGAAAAACGTCTTTCTTCCACTGTAGCTTATTCCAATGAAAGTTGGTCAACGACAACAAGGGCTAGCAATATTTCACAAGTAAACTGTCTGATAAACTATGCTACATGAGGGTTAAGAAAGATTTCAAACGATACTAATAAAGTCAAGGTATAATAGAAATTACTTACAATTAAAGTGATAAAACACTTGAAAATCACAAATGTTTTGCATAGATTTGATTAATCAACTGCAAGTGTAGATTTTTACATTATTGTTTGACTCAACAAGATTAAGAAATATTGCAGTAGAGAAGAAAAGTAATTGATAAGTTTGAATTTTGTACAATTTAATGTTCAAGACATCAAGTAGAGTATATTTAGGCAACTGCACTCAACTTATTGCCCTATCAAAAATTGTTCGACTAATAACAAGAAAATAAGCAATCTTTGCAAAATTCAAATGAAATAAAAGTCAAAGAATATTATGATCTTCATCAGCGATTTCATCGAACAATTTTTTTCCAAGCTCCTAAGTACCTCTTTCGTGCTTCAGTATCTTTCAATCATTGATAGCTCTTTATTCTGACGAAAATGGTTCGATTCTCGTCAAAAATTAAAAATAAGCTATTCAACCCAATAACCATAAAAACAGAATCCACAATAAAAAAATATAACCTGATGACTAGACCTAATAAAGCCAGAAACTCGTCGTCCTAAATGACATGGAACAAAAAAAAACTAATCATTAAACTGTCTAATAACAAATTCAAAATTTTGTTTCTAATTGTGCCCAATCCCTCACAGTTAAAAATTTTGTGTAGTTCGATATTTTAGACTTATTATTTCTAAAAATTACGCAAAATTTGTGTACTTTCGCATACAGAATATTTTTAATACGTACACAAAGTTTGTGTACAAGATATGAGTACAATCTCTACATAAAACACAAGATTTGTGTACTCTTAACACGAAATTCATGTAAAATATAATTTACACAAAACGTGTGTAGTCTGTTTATAATTGAACAGATTTTGAACAGTGAATAATAAATAAACATTGACGAATAATTGACATCAAATGTAACAACATTGCCAACACTCGAATTTTCAAGCTGTATTTTCCAATAATCTAAACCGTTTTGCACACTTCCTAGTGATTAGGTACGACATAACAAAAATTTTGAAAGTGTGCAAGACGTTCTGATCGTGAAGCCTAGTTTTAACACTTTTGAATTGCGCGAGACAAATGCTTTAGTAGGACCAAGTGATCCATTCTTTGACATTTGGATTAAACTATATTGTATACTAAAGCGAACAAGCATAACGACCAATTTTTTTCAACTAGAAATTCGAGTGCGGTTAGTCATAGTATTATCGTGAATATAGAGTTCTGCTGGATAAAATAAGCGGTCATTACCGTAATGTCCCTAATCTTAAAGGTATTTTAAATTATCAATAAAGTGGCTATGGCGTACGATGGATTTTGGTATACATATATTCAAGTAAGTTTTGTTGAAAAATTTCTATTCAGACTTGCCAAAACGGTACCATTACGGTAATGACAGACCTGCCACTTGTATTAGTTATTACCCGTACTTATATTAGTTATTATATTAAATAATTACATTATATACGTACATGTTATGAAAAACTACTCTATTTAAGTTTGAAGTATAAGATTATACTACTAACGAAACAAAATCTCCTTATTTCTTACTCTGTTGTTGATTGCTCACTGCTCAGTATAATACTTCTTCACTCAACGAATGACTATATCACACTGTGAGCTTAGTCAGCTGTGTCAGTGACCTAGCTGAGGTGCGCATTGTATACTGCGCAATGAGCTGCGCAGGTCCCCATATGATTTGATAACAGTGTTATCTAGTCATTCGTCGAGTGAACAAGCATTATACTGAGCAGTAAGCGATCAACAACAGAGTTTATGTTTCGTGAGTAGACTTATCTTACACTTGAAACTCAAATAGAGTAGTTTGAATAACCTTTGCGTACACAATGCAATAAAATATTAGGTTATATAATAATAATGTCTTCATATTCAGTTATTTCATAATATAATACACACATTAATACACAGTTAAAAATTTTGTGTGGCTTGCTATTTTAGACTTATTATTTCTAAAAATTACACAAAATTTTTGTATAAGGTATGAGTACAATGTCTGCATAAAATACAAGATTTGTGTACTCTTAACACAAAATTCGTGTAAAATATAATCTACACAAAACGTGTATAGTCTGCTATATTTCAAACATGATTTTTCTGTTTATAATTGAATGGATTTTGAACAGTATTGACGGAAAAATCTTCCCAAACCTCTCATTAAAAAAAAAAAAAAAAAAAAAAACCAACTCAAAAAAGAAAACTCCCCTTTACGACCCCCCCAAGACCCCCCCCCACCCACCACCACACCACCCAC
>JAPYYV010008026.1:0-12934 GCA_030522625.1 Copidosoma aretas | reverse complement strand
AAAAAAAAAAAAAAAAAAAAAAAAAAAAAAAAAAAAAAAAAAAAAAAAAAAAAAAAAAAAAAAAAAAAAAAAAAAAAAAAAAAAAAAAAAAAATAGATCGATTGTATGAGATAAAAATATGACCATTATTTCAAATAAATTGTTTGCACTGTTTTGGTGATTTTGTAATTACGAATGTGCGATAAAAAATCTTTTGTGCCAATGAAAAAACAACTAGACTAAAAATTCCCGTCTCGAATAAATTAAGCTGGTGTATAACATGCAAACTCCTGCACCCCTCTCATAATTCTCGCATCTTACATAATTTTATCATGGCTCGAGCCTTACATTTTACCGTGTAAAAACGTTAGCCCATTAATTTCGAATATGGGCCGATAATCGGTAGAAAAATCTCTTCAAAAAAGATAAGCGTATTTCGATGGCATGATTTCTTTTTTACAATTACGACACTAGATGTATGAATTTTTTTTTATGCGAATATCACAAATTTTATTCATGCAGTTTTCAAATATTCAACATTCAATATATAATTTGGAATAAATGATAAAAAATTGTATGAGAAAAATGTGATCGATTCTGTATTCGCAAATCAACGTTTACTGTATTCTTACGCGGCAATCTAAAAGATACATTTTAACCACCAGGATTTCAACTCAGCCCAATCACTTATTTGCGTGACTATTAAATTCCGGAACATGCCGGATCTTCAACAGTTAGCGCGCGTTACCCACCTCCCCTATTCGACTACGTCGCGGTAAAAATTTAAAGCGAGCAAAGTGGGCTCAAAGTTCAAATTCCAATATGGTCCAAAATAATGTTCTTGAAACTTTTCTTCAAATTAAAATATTAGATTTTCAATAAATGTAAAAGTACTTCAGCCAATAAAGAGCAAACATTATTTAAGGTTCTAGGAATATACATAACTAAGATCACAGAGTTTCATTAGTTCATTTCTTTATCTTTTGTTTTTTTGGCTAGAGTAAGATCTACTGTATACTTAATAATGGATATTTTTAATTTTTTATCATTCAAAGTTACACAACATAAACAACTGATAAATAATTTTTATATACAAGATGACTTACTAGTACTTAAAAAAAAAAACAAGAATAGTACTTGTAATTTATAATCACAAACTTTATCGATTGAATTCCATTTTATGGCTCATTTGTAGCAAAATTTTTTAAAAATAGTTTACACATTGCATTAAAACTACATTGAGTAACAAAATTTAAAACAAGGGTAAATTTATTCATTTATGCATGTCGAAACAAAATTCCGTCAGTTTCGGTAACAGTTATCATTTACATTTACTCTTATTGTAACGTTTGCAACCTTTCTTTAGGTCGTCCAACGTAAAAGCATTTCAAGTATCCAAGTGATGATGAAATTTTTTTAACGTGATGTATAAATTAATTTCTATTTTATTGTAATCTTTCATTTTGATTTCTATATTTCCGTGTGGAACATTATATAACGACTAGAACAAAGTAATTATTGGTAGAATAAGCACCTGGAGGAAAGACAAACGTTTTTCATTTGTAGCAGGAACTCAGTAAATTCATCACCTGAATTCTTACTTGAAAGTACGTAGTTTTATAAATCAATCTGTATAAAACGTACTTTTAAGTGTACATAATATGCTTTTTCGTTAAGTGCTTGATAAATGGCCTAGAGTAGTTCAACGTTGAACCAGTACAGTATTGATGATCTCTTGGATTTCATCAAGAAACTCCTTAAAATTATCATTCGTCGCGAAATCCTTGAAGGCCCTGAGTCTCTCAGCCTTGGACATCTTTGTTATCAAGAAGCTCTTTATGCAGCAGGACTTGAGTTCGTGGCAGGCATTACTACGCGCCCACATCCACGCTCTAAAATAGTTCTTGTAATTTAGCTTGGACATCGAAATCTCAGTCAGCTGATCAGATATGTCGGTCATAAGGAACTTGTCTGCCAGTAGAGCAGCATCAAGCACAGCTTCGATTTTATTTTCATCAAAGTCAGAACCATTGGCTGCTAACAGAAGTGTCATGAGTCCATCCTTGGTGGTGTTGCGTAGCTTGACATGGCGCTTGTTGGATTCCGAAAAGTTGCCTTCCAACATGGCTGAAAAGGCATCCGAACGTTGGCACAGCATACGACGACACGCGTCCACCGTGGTCCCATCGTCCAGTACAAACGTTACTGTCGTTGGCTTCACTGGGTTATCGACACTACAATTCTGCAAAACAATAAATTACAATCTAATCAGCAAGCGATATTCGCAACACTAGTCACCACAAAATTATGCACTCGTCACTTACCAGGCCAGTCTCGTGGTAAGTAGGGCCATTATCGCCTACCTGACTCTTGTCAAACACTTCGGGCTTGATATCGAGCGAGTCGGCTAGCTGACAAATTGACCATACCGCCTCTTTGTGCAACTGATGCTCGCTATTAGACAGCATTTCGAAAATAAGAAGCAGTGCACCGTGGGCACTGAGTAGGCAACGCAATTGATCTTTCGATTTAATAAGAAAAGGTATGGAAACGGCAACTACGAAGCGATAAGGCTCCTCGTGGCGTGATAACATCGACCTGAATTCGCCCATCGCGGGACCCGTTTCGGCTAGCAGACTCAAATCGCGCGCGTACGATTCTACGCCACTCAGATCCTGCGCCTCAAATACAAAACCTTGCTTGATCAACGGTATCAAGTAGGCTTGGTTTCTGGAAGCAGAAATTCAATATTTAGTGGACCCTTTCTGATTCGAAAATTCTGAAATCAATCGGGTCAATTAATTAAAATACTTACTTAACGATTCTACTGAGTATACGAGAGGCTTTCGGATTCTTGGCGAGCCTAATGTATGTGGCAAGTGATCTGATCATTGTCGGATCGGCGAGTCTTTCGATTGGACTATTCAAGTGACTCAATTTACTAAGCAGAACTAGCGTCCAGACATTAACATGCTTATTTACTTCCATTTTAATAACTCTGTTCATTTCATGAGTTTCTTCAACTGTATTTGAAGAAAAGCTTTTCAACGATCCCATTTCCTCTTGCAGTTCTGTGACAACAATCATATTAGTAAACTATAATTTTTTGTTGAAAAAATTTACATTCGTTCATTTTTATACGATAATTTTGTTTGTGCACTCACCTTCATCAGCCCACTCGTTATCGCTGCAAACGGGGCTATAATTTTCTTCACAGTTATCATTTGAGTCTTCATTACCCTCACACATGTTCATAGGAGGTGTATGCGGTGGAGTCGATGAACCACTACTGGAACTTCTTGGACTCCAGTCATCTTGTTGATAATCACAACTAAACCTGTAAAAGTTACGTTCACTTTTGTAAGAGTTATTAGAAACCACCGGATTGCCCTTGGCAAAATCGTTAAAAACCACCAACCTTCCCGAATGAGTCTTATTGTACTTATTATCAGCTCTCCTGTATGGCGACCGATCTCCCGTGCGCTTCTTTGGCGTCGTTTTTTCATCCAGCTCTTCCGGTAACGCAATAGCCATCAGTTTTATTTTTTCCGTCAAAATATCCAGCAAACCGTTATCCAACATAATCTTTATACTATCGTCGTCATATACAAATTGAACGATTCCATGGAGCAGTACAGGATGGAATCTCTCGTGCTCCTCCATTTTCATCAGCTCCATCATCGCCTGGAGCCCCGATCGATACCGTATTCGGATCCGATTGACCGCCTCGCGGCAGAACAAACATAACGTTGCCACGATTTCGCCAAAGGGAGTAGCGCGATTCTCGACTAGCTTTACAGTGGTATCAACAGCGCCACAGTTCCCAAGCAGTGGTCTGCACTCGGCTATGGCAGATAGACTGTAGATGCATCGAATGGCCAGTTTATTTTGAGCCTCCAGAAAGGTAACTAAAGTGCGGTAGCCGTCCAGATTTTCACCAGCCATCTGTTGGGCGCGATCGTTGCTTGAGCCAACAAGAAATGCTCCCATTGCCTTCATACAAGTTTCCGCTAAGTCCAGATACCTGATATCCTGGGATTTCTTACCAGCACTGATGAAGATTGTCGTTATTGTTTTAATGACACCACTAGAAAGGATTTTATCTCTACTCTGATCATACATGCTCCAAATATTTCTACAAGAATAATATACAAATCTTGAGTTTATAAAAGACGTTGAAAATCCTCTTAATGAAGAAAACAATTTTTTCTTGGAAATAAATACCTTATCGCTCTTATGGCCATCAAGTAAGTTTGGGTATTGGCTTTTGTACGCAGCACGTCATGCAGAATAGGTACTGCTCCAGCATCATAGAATGCTTTGGCATGCCAGCTGCAGTCTGACAAATTTCCTATGAGCCTGCACGCTCTGCAGTGTAAATTATCACTGGGATTCAAATTATTTAATACCCATAGAATGTTGGTCACTATGTTTGACTCTCGCACCTGTGAAAAAGAAACGTCCAAAAATAGATAACTCATCAAAATAATACCAACAGAAAACAAACACATTCATTGTATATGTTACTAAATCAATGACCTGATGACGTAACCAACATGACATAAGTCCATACAGGGGATTGCACATATACACAAAACTAGCACCAAAATCAAAATATTGACCCGCATCCCTAAAACACCAGGAGGCATTAAAAAAAAAACACTCACCTGCTGCCTCGTATCGGAATTCATGCACAGATTGGCCAGCAAACTCAGCGAGGCGTTGATGATCTTGACATCCTGAAACCTGAGCAGCTGGACGAGCAGCTCGAGGCCACCAGCCCTGACGAAGCGCTTGCTGGACTGCGCATCGTCCTTCAGTCGGCTCAAGCAGACGAGCACGTTCGCCTTCGCTTTGGCCTTGAGGTGTTTTTTGAGCTCGTTCAGCGTGTGGCTGAACGGCTTTTCGAGCTCATCGGACATATCTCGTCGGAGACATCGATGATTCAGCAACGGCTTCTACTTATTGTACTAAGCTTAAGTATACTTACCTCGATTGTGTTTGTGTAGTTGGCTCTTGGAGCAGTTGGACGGTGGACCCGCATTATAGAGCAATTTTTTACTGCTGCTGCTATCTACACATATACCTACGGCTAGAAACATTAATATACTTACGAGTAGGGCGGTGCTAAGGCAATGGAGGACAGCCTTACTTTCTTTGGTGGATAAATAATAAGAGATTTGATAGAATTTTGAAGCACGCTAAATTGTGCATATAAACATTTTTCAAAAGATAATTAGGGTAGCGAGAATTTTAAAAAAAGAGGAATAAATGATTGAGTTAAATGCTTCGGTAAAATAAAATATTTAATGTACAAGATGAAAAACAATCTTCGTTAGAGGTCATTAAATATCATGCACATATAATTGTAGTTTTTATTTGTTTACAACTTATAGCAGCATACATATAGGTAAATACTAGTTAATATTGCTTGCCGGTATTATGGGAATCTATATTGAAAGATAATTGGCTAAGAGCCACTGCTGAATTTTTGGGGTTTCCCGTACTATCCAAAGGTATACTCATTCAAATTTTCTTAAGATTTTATCCTAGATCATATGTGGAATCCCAAATCAGGAAGTTTAGAAATACAAATACAAGAAGTCTTGTACTTATTCATGTTGATGAATTTCTGTAAGATGCTGTACTCTTTGTTGAAATTAAACTAATTTAAGAATGAAACAATTTTTTGACAGTTTTTTATTCTAACAATGTTGATTCACACGATTGCAGCAAACTCTTTCCAACTTGTGTTTACTCGTTTAGACAATAATTATTCAACATAGTCATTACAAAAGAACTCATTAACTACGCAAACAAAAATAACTATTTTATAACTCTTTTCACTGCAAAACAAAATTTGGTAAAACGATTGAAAAATTCGGATTTTACGTGCAAAAATACTACATAGAAATCACTTGGTCGTTCGACTGGAAGTCAATCGGCCACGAAAACCTACTAGCTCTGCCCCACTAAATAGCAGCGCATCCACTCAATGTTTTTCTAAACTATTTTATACTAGTTTTTTTAAACACGAAATACCCTAAGTAACCACAGCTTATTTCTCGACCCTGAGCAAATCGTGTCCAATTCTTCACTCCGCTGATGAAAAAAACCGGCCGCGACTGACATGGAGAGACAGGTTAGATTGCGCGCGCTTCTAATGCCGCAATATCTTAGTTATAGCTGGTTATAGCTAATCAGAGCGAAGCTTTGGGAGCCTCTTTGAGGTCTATGGCCTGATTGGCCGACCAAAATTTCGCCTCTAAATTATATTTTTTATTGATATACAAATTGGTTATATAAGGAAGAATAGAAAGTGAATACAAACAAATACCGAAATGAATTATAAATTGTCTCGTTATTAAATTACTCAAAAATACAACAAAAATCATGTCTGTTTTATGGCTGCTGAACCTGAATTTTGTGCCGGCGCTGTCGGGCTGTCATACTTGTCGTTGCATGTTTGCATTATATATATATACATATATATAAGTTTGGGTCTTGCAATCACTTCAGAGTTCAGAGTATCACCATCTGAGATAATTAATCCAAATTGATCTTTGAGGAGGTTTTTGCATTTCAATGTATCGTACTATTAATTATTCAACTGTTTGTCGTAATTGATTGTTTGTTATTGCCCCACTCTCTATTTAGCTCTTACTTGGCTCTTAAGTACTATTGGTACTTATGGGAATTGTTTATTCTTATTTGTTCATGAGGCCTTATAACAGCTCCAAAATGTCAAATCATCATCAAGGTATGACATACAGTGGTTGTGTTTTATTTTTCAAAGCTTCTCGTACTACATACATCAGTAATACTTACTTGTATGTTTTTTTTCCAAGACTCATCTGTCAGCTTGATGCTAGCTGATGAATCTCGAAGTCAGTTTTTACCGTTGCTTTTTGGATCTCACGACCACAGTAGGAGTATAAAAAAAAAAGAAGAAAGTACTCCAAAGGATAAAAAAATGTTTCTTCATCCGCAAAGTCCTTACGAAGTCCTGCTAGAATTGAGACCGCACGTAGAGTTTAGTACTAAGCTTGTGGATGACTATGTTTTTGCATCGGTGGTGGTATATGAAAAAATATCTTTTGTTTTCTTGTTTGTTCTTTTCCGATTGTCTGTTAAAATACATGTTTTTTCAAAGGTTGATGGACAAATTTTATTTGGCAAGGGTTCTGACAAACAAAATTCTATAGAAAACGTTGCTGAAAAAGCATTGCAATTTTTGTACTTTCGCGTAGTCGTAGATACGGCGCTATCCACAAATGATGCTGACAGGTGTCAGGTATGTTTGTAAGTCATATAAATATTGGGAATAAGTTCTTATGAATTGTTTTTAAATTTTTATTTTACAGTACGATACAGAACCTTGGAAATCATTGGCTTCCCTAGCCGTTTTCAAACTGATGAAGGAATGGTTGTCAATATATAATACAGAGCAGCCTTTCAAACAACAGTTTGAAAACTCTATTTGTTCTCGTGGTTTGGCAAATCAAGCACAAAATAATTTTGAACAAAAATTCACCAATGCAATCACTTTGTTGAATAACATATCAAAACAGAACATGAATTTCAAAGATTACTTCATTATGAATAATGATAAAAAAAACTACCAGTCTGTCTTAACAGTAAACAACGTGGAATACATGGGAGAGCGTGAGTTGAACTATTTTTCAGGTAATACTATTGAAATGCACAGCAAAATAACTTTATGTTGAACATTTTTTTACAGCCTCTCAAACAAAAAAAATTGCGAGACAAAGTGTGGCGAAGAAAGTTTTGTTAGAAGTTTATGAAATCGAATTCCAATTGTAATATAATCAACTATCTTAAGTTAGTTTTACTGGGACCTGAAGAATATTTTAGCTACAGTTTTTAATTGTCTAGACAGTAAGAAATTACATTTTAATACAATTATAAGAATGCGTTATTTAAATTAGCATGATGTCAGTAAATACAAACTTTTTAAACCAAATATATAATATATTAAAATTGACTGAAAATCTGGTGAAAACTGTAAGTTTCAATATTTTTTACCTCTTCCTCTACCTCGAGGTGTGCTGTCTTTTTTTACTTGTGATGAACGTTTAAAGAAACGCTTTGGCTTTTCCTAGAAAACATTGATGATTGAAACTGTGCTTTTAAAAAAATCTGGGAATGTTAAAATTTCTTACTGGAGATATCGATTGTGAGGGTGGAACTGATGTTTGAGTTAAGTGATTAAATTGTTCATCAATAGGCAACGAATCTATTTCCTTAAAAAAAAATTTAACTGGCAATATTTAATCCATCCATGCAAACCAGTAATTATGTTTAAAATATAACATAATGAAGTTTTTACCAATTCATCATCTGCAAAAGTTGGTGTGTAAAGTTTTCTTCTATACTTCTGTTTTTCTTCAATCTCTGCTTCCTAAAAGAATGAAAAAAATTCAACTATTCTCTTCGACTTGGGTAATATTTAAATTTTTAACAGCACTCATACCTCAGAAGCAAATAGATTAGGCAAGTTGTACTGGCTAATGCTTTTCGTTATTTTTTCCTTACTACTCTTTATTTCTTTCAGCTTGGATTCGTATTTTTCATTCATTGAACGTATTTCTCCTTTTTTATGCTCAGCTATTCCCTCAGATTCTGAAATTTTACGTTCAGCTTGATGTATTTTCGTTTTGATCTCATTTACTTTATCATTCGATTTATTTTTTGCTTTGCATTCTTTCTGCTTTCTTTCACACTCTTGGGTCATGTGTATAAGTTTTTCTTCTTCCCTTTTTATTTCAAGCTCTAATTTTTTTAAGTGAGATTCCGTTTCTTGATAGCCTTTCAATTTATTTTCCATTTCACAAATCTTTGATTGCAAAATATTAGTGACTTGAATCTCTTTTTGTTTCAAAGATTCGAGTTCTGTTTCGGAAACTCTGAGCTTTTCTTGAAGTTTTTCTAAGTTAGCTGTATCTTCTTTGTCTTTGTGATACATTTGTTCCAATTCATCATTCTATAATGTAATTTAAACATAAGTTCCTTAGAATATTCAAGATTATTACAAAATTACCTCTTTTGTCAGGGAGACTATATCCTTATCAATACCTTTGATCTTTTCTTGAATGTCATTTTGATGATTCCTAAAAATAAATTTTAATTGAAAGCCATTGTTTTCAATAAAAAAAAATATATATCAATATTATAGAACAAATTTTGGTACCTCGCTTCTTCAAGTTTAGTACTTTGCTCGAAAATTTTATTTTCTAACTCTGTAACTTCTTTTGCTTTGACATTAATATCCTAAAGGAATAAACAAATGCATAATTTAATATATTACATGACATCGTTTTAACAACGAAATATGATTACTTGTTTTAATTTTTCTATGTCTTGAAGTAAAATATTCCTCTCTTTATCTGTATTTTCAGTCAAATCTTTCTGTTCAGTCTCTAATTCCCTTATTCTGCAATAATAACATAAAGAATAAATTAATTGTGTTTACTCAATTTTTATCAAAGAAAGTTCTGCTTACTTATTATTAAGATCTTTGAGTTTGCTCTGGTCCTCCTCTTTCTGTTTTTTTATTTCATTGATTTTTGTATTCAAACAATTTATCTCATCTTCATATTTGGCATTTTCTTTTTCTTGCTTATCAATATTGCAACTCAATTTATTCAACTCAAGAAAAACTAATAGAAGATACACTTCAATTATATAACAGTCAGAAATAAAAATTCTAGAGCAAAGATAGGTTTTTACGCTTTTCATCTGGTGTTATTTTATTTAATTCTTCCTCCAGAGATGTCTTATCATTTTGTTGTATCACAACCACAGAATCATAAACATTTGTTAATTTTTCAGAAAGATTCTCATGAACACCAAGAGTTGTAATGATGTCTTCTAAGTGTTCGATGATTGTTTTTTGGTATCCGTACAGTTCCTCTACTCTGTTGGATGAAGTATATTTTTCATGTAAGAGTTGTAAAAATGTAATTTTGTAATACTTGATATGACTCACTTTACTCTAAGGACCTTATTCTCCTGTTCTTTATCGTAAATGATTTTACTCTGTTTGCACAGAAGTTCGTTTTCATCTCTCAACTTTTGCTTGATGAGTTCATCGTCCTTTTTAATCTTGGCAATCTTGATTTGCAAATTTTTTATGGATTCCTAAAAAGAAAGGGTGGTCAACTTAGTATCTTATACCTCCAACTCAACACTCATAAATTTGTATACCAACTTTCAACGAAAGAACAATGTCCTTGATTTCTTCAATGAACTGTTGCCTCAATTTTGCAACATTATTCATTCTGTCATCTCTCGTTACTGGCACTTTTTCATTTTCTGGTCTTCCAGGAGGATTGCTCATATTTTTAGGTGAAAACTTTGTCAATGATGCGTTTTGGTTTTGATTTGTTCTTGAAATATTATGCATGGAATTCTTCTCCATATTTCTAACGAGTTGTTTGCAACTACATATGAAACCAATCGATTGATATTTAATAGAAATATCTTATTTATTCAATTCTCCTAAAAGTTGTGATCGAAAATACCTTGAATGGTGCTGAGATACTTGTTTTTCTTTTATTACGATACATAAACTCCACTGACTGCAAGGATCGTTGAATTGAAAAGCAAAAAACTTCGTTGCAGCAAGAAAGAACGAGCATTTGAAACATTCAAAATTTATGCGGGAGCATTCATCCAAGTAAAAAGGTGAGGTTAGATTAGAACGTGCGTGTGTGTGTGTGTGTGGCATGCGCATACCGCGTTAACCCGGTGAGGTTAACCTGTTAAGTTAACAGTGTTTACTAAACTAAACACCACGAAAAGAGACGAACACGGAACGAAATATCGTGCAGGTGCAAGTTTATTTTGTAGAAATAATATTTAAGTTGTTTGATAAAAAAGTTCACTGAATGAAGTAATCAATCGATCAATATGGGTATCAAAGTATGTTGTGTCTGCAATTCTGAAAGTACAAAATACAAGTGCCCAAAGTGCAAACAGTTTTAGTGAGTAAATCATAAATTTCTTTTTTTGGGTTCATTTGGCAGCAAGGTACAGAAGACATTGAACAAACATATTCTGTTATTTTGTTTTCAGCTGTTCTGCAACCTGCTGTAACAAGCACAAAGAAATATGTTGTGGTTCTAAAGAATCGGTAAACTACGAGATTGACAAGGATTCGTCAATAAACAAGCAGTATGATTTTCCTACAGAGGATACAGTTCCCCTAGAAAAGCTTGAACAACTGCGCCACAGCGATGGAGTTCAAAATTGTCTCAGAAATCCCCAAGTGAGAGATATCATTACATCGGTACTGCAAAATGAGAATCCTACCCATGCTATAGCAAAAGCTATGACGGAGCCAGTGTTTATTGAACTAGCTGATGAATGCTTGAAAATTGTCGAAGGGCTGGATGATGATAAACCGTGTTGATAGTGAGTAATTTGAACAATGAACAGTGTTTTTAGTTTCTTTTTACATTTTTATTTGTTTTCTATTTTTATAACTAAGTAATGTGTAGTGCGACACAAGGACTTAGGAAAACTAAGTGCACTTGTTGGATAATGATAAAAAAAATGATGAGAAAAATTGGCAAAAACATTTTTGTACATCTGTGTACTAATAGAGTAAAAATATGGCAGTACTAACAGCATTTAGACATTTTCTAACAAAAAATTTACAAAACGTTTGTTTTATCCTTGAAATATTTTTCCAATGACGACATGGAATTGCTGAATGTATCAGCTATCATTTATAGAAATAGTATTATCATCGCTGCGTCCAACTTTGTACCCTATAGACAGTATTTCTTCCTCACTTCCTCACAATGTGTATCACCATTGCTAATCCTTTATGAATGCTTTTCTTGTTTTTCTAACACTTAAATTCTAAAACAATTCCTAGTAAATTAAAATATTTTTGATCATAGCAAATTTTATGATTTTTTCACAAAATAGTATTATGTACACAATATGCACTGTTTGAAAGTCAGCTACCCTTGATGTAAATTAACCAATGAAAAAACCTTTAACTCTCAATGTAATGAACACTTCAAAGTGGTTAAACATTATTTCGATCAAAGACTACCCCCAATTTTTGCTCTAGTTTTCTTGATAAAAAATAAAATATTCAACAAAATTCACATTCAGACCATCAAAAACGGACTTGTGTTCAAAAAATGTTTTCATAACTTATTTTCTTCCAGCTATCTAATTACTGCAACGCCTCTGTAATCTGAAATCGTTTCAAGCATTTTTTATTTTTAGCATTTATACGAAATAGTGTGTCCATTTTGTCTTTTTAGCATTAATTATAGTGAGAAGTACTTACTTGTGCATCCTGATAAATTGAGACGATTCTGAGGAGCTTGCATTCTTCACATTACGCCTCCCCACCCGCCCCTCTAAAACTAATACTTTCTCCCCCTGTTTCTCCTCCATGCTCCGCACGTTTACAAAACTACCCTCGTTTTCATAATAATAAGTATGCGGTGCTGTAAATGACTGCGACATGGAAAAATGCAGTTTGTGTGAAATGCCCCATATATTTTATGATATCGAAAAAAAATCATCTGGAACATTCACATTTTTCAAAAAATCGTCTTTATTTGAAATTTTACAATGATGAGATATAGTTTTTAAGATTACACAATAGTTCCACTCCACTACCTTCTTCAGCGCTTAGAGCATAGTATCTTCTACGAACGTGATGCGCCGCAAGTTTTGGTTGTCTGTCGCGTGTAAAAATGCCTTTTTTGTTGCCACCTACCCTAGTATAAGCTGGAAAATAATTGTAAGCCTTAGAAAAAATAACCCTTTTTTCTTACATAAGAATAAAAATAAAAAAGCACAAACATTGCGCCGTTCTGAAATCTGCAAAGTTCCATATAAATTCACCAATGAAAAATCCCTCGGCCCTCAATTGGTCAAAAGCTTCGAAATGACGAGACAATGT
>JAPYYV010008025.1:0-14804 GCA_030522625.1 Copidosoma aretas | reverse complement strand
CAGACCCCTCGTTGCTGTCGCTGTGCCTGCTTGCGTTCCGGAGCTCATGTGCCGAAGCTGTTGTGCTACTGCTGCCGCTCTCTCTCTCCGTGCCCGGCCTGACTCTTAGTGATCGACGACCGTGCCCTGTCAGGGATCAGCGACGTGGCCAGTGCTCCATTGGAACTCGCGGTAGGTGTCCGTTAAAGTGCCCCGCAACTAAGTGCTGTGATCAATCGAGCAGTCCCTTTCCTTACCCCCTTTTAGAGTGTGCGTGTCTGTGAGCCGACGCGAGTTTAGCCAGCCGTGTGCCAGTTTAAATAAACAGCCAGCCGTGTGCCAGGAGTCCGTCTCCGTGTGGTGTGCTGGCCGACTGTCACTATTTGTACCAACCTTTTATAGTAATTAAAGTTGAGTTTACCTTAATGTGTATAAGTGTGTATATATTTCACGCGTTAGTGGACGTGTACAGGTGTGTTGGCCGTAGCCAGTGATTCAACAGTTCGTATGCAATCTAGATAATATACATTGCTGTATTTTGCTGCGGCCAAGTCACTTGCGTGCCACTAACGCCCTTTCGTCCCCCTTTCCTTCCCCCCTTTCCTTCCTCCGCTGTCGTCGTGACTGGCGACAGCGTGATGGTTTTATTAATAAAATCAACTTCATTGTCATTGTCATTATCAATTTCATCATTATTATGTTCAATATTTTTTAAGGCATCTTCTAATTCATCTTGTTTTAGTTAACAATGTTTTATTTTTGTGTTCAATATTTTCTCTTTATTTTGCATGAATATATATTCACAATTTTTATTTTCAATATCTTCTTTCTCATTCCTAAATGGTAAAAATAGGAGAACTTGTTCCCTGAAATAATTATATCTATCTTTTTCGATATCATAACTATAATATCTAAGGATCTTATCTTTCTTTCTTTGTTTTAATTCACATACATCATTATCAATCATCTTATCATCATCATTATCATTGTAATCATTATCATTTTTTACTACTAATTTTTTTGAATCATTATATTTGGTAACGAAATCTGCTAAACATTCATCTTCTAACGTTTTAACTCGGTTTTAATATTTCTCAAAAATATTTGTAATGTAAATATTTTTTTAACTTAGCTGAAGAGATTCTAATTTTTTTTTTTTTTGGCATTCGATTTCTATTCTTAATTGGAACTGTGTTGACATATACTACATATCTAGAAGAAAAGCATAATGGTATTGATAAAGTAATACATACTGCTTCTTGTGCAGATAATATATTTCCGTTTGTAAATACATTTGCATTTTTTGAAAGTTTTTGTTTGATAGTTAAGTTTCCTGCCTTAATGTCTTCTGCAGCTTCTCTCAATAATTTAGAAAGTCCAGCTTCTACTTTAGTAACGTAATTAACCATATAAAATGCAGCACTATATGGATCCAATGTAAATTGTATATCCATAATTGATTCTAATAATAACAATATAACCGGATTGTAGGCATTTATTGCTACTTCTAAAGAAGATATTCTCAAAACATATTTTGTCTTTTTTAGTGTACTTCTCTTTGCACTTGAGTATTCATTCTCAGTAATGTTTAAATTTGTAAAATATCTTCATAATTCATTTCAATGTTTGTTTCGAAAAAACGATTAGTCAATCTTTTAATTTTATCTAAATCATTTGTTTCATTTCCAGTTATTTCATAATCCTCTAACGGTTTTAATATCATTGTTTTTCTCATTAAAAACATAGGATATTAGATTTGACAAATATTTTTTTTTTTTTACCTTTATAACACGTGAGGGTATGTTAATGTCTTTGAAAACATATGTAAAGATTTTTTGGATCGTATTTACATGTTACATATTTATCAATAAATTCTATTACTTCTTTTTCTGAATTCGGACTAGTTTTATCATAAATTGGTGCATTTTTATTACATAAAAAAGAATGTGAATGAATAAAACCTCTCTGTTGTATTTTCAATCTATAAAACAAATATTCAACTGAATTTTCTTTTATTGGTACATCTTTATCTTTTACAATACTATATATTTTATTATAACGATTACACATATATCGTACACATGTTACTGGATCATCCCGTATTATTTTGTTTTAGTATCCATATCTAAATTAATTATTTTTAATAGACTCATTTTTTTGTCATATTTCAATTCATATAAAATTTTAAATAAATCAAAATTTTTCATTTCGGATCCTGATAAAGTTAAAAAATAAGTTGGTATTCCTAATTGTCTTATTAGTGAAAAGAGATGTTTTTCCTTATCTTGTCAATAAAATGAAGATGTTTTAACTTGCTTTAAAAATTTAAAACCATCATCCTATTTGAACATATCAATTATTTTGTTCGTGTCCAAAACATTTTCCACAGTTAAATTTTCAATTTTTTTTATTTTTCCAAGACAAATATTCATGTTTGATATTACCGATTTTTCTAAGTTTTGTTTTGCTATAAATAATAATCTAGTTGGTTCACATGACCGTCCATCTCTTCGTTTAATTTCTAAAATGGCTCTTTTATAAATATGTTAATTTATTATTTTTATTAATTGAATGACCTCCAAAAATACGTGGGAACCATAATTCGTCTATATTTTTTGTTTTATGCCAAGCTAATGGTTCTTTGTCTTGACCGTGGGCAGTAACTTTTATCTCTTCACAAATTTCTCTGTTTCTGTCTATGATTAATACCTCACCATTTTTTGCAAAATTAACATCACATTCATAAAACACATTTTCCAAATATTCATTTTCGATGTTATTATTTTCAATATCTGATTCATCAACAATGAAATTTAATTTATCTACATTATTTTCATAACTTTCAAAAAATGTATCATTCATTTTTATTTTATTATTTTTGTATAGAGGTGTGGTTATCAAATACGTTAATGCTCCACAAATTTTAGCAGGTTTTATCCTTTCATACATGTAATGAGATTTATAGTCTATGTGACGTTTTAATTTTATTTGTATTATTGATGTATCATTGAACCTCCTGGGCAAAACTTTCATCATATCATTTATTTTAGTGTGGATATTTTGAATACTACCTTTGAGTGACAATGAATGATTCAATGCATATGGTTTTCGGGCTTGAATTTGCATGAATGGTAAATAAGGTGACACTAATCTTTCTTCTATTGGTGATAAATTTTTAATAAAGTCTGGTACATGAGGAAACTTCAAATCATCCATAGCAGCTTATTTTGGGAGGATTCCTTTTTGGTATATTTTTTACATGTAGTACATACATAAGTTGAATCAGAATTCATAATTTTGTTTATAAATTCATTTGTACTGTTAACTAAATGTTTGATTTTATGAGATATAATATCTACATTGAACTTCGTTACTGATTTTTCATAAAAGAGACAGTCACAAAATATGCATGGAATATTAGGACCTTTTTGTCTATCTTTAAAAAAATTGTGTAATAATATGTTTTCCTTGTACTTAATATTATTTTTTTAATTTCTGCATACATCGTTTTCCAAATTTTCTCTGTATTTGTGTAACTCGTTTAATCTTAACAGATTTTTTCTTCATCTTATCAGAACATTTTCTTTTATTTCAATGCAATTTTATTGCTCAGTATTTGTTTTTCATTGTTATCTCTCAATCTTCCCTTGTTTTTGTAATTCTCATCATTCTTTATTATTCTTTTTCTCATAATATTTATTTTGTTTTCTTCATCTCTGTATTTATCATTTAATCTTAGTTTTTCATTTCTTAATATGTTATTTCTATTTTTCACTTCATGATACTTCTTATTTGATCTTAATTTTGTATTCCTATTTTTATTATTATAATTTTCCTTTTCTTTATACTCTTCATTTAATCTTAATTTTTTGTTTCTAGATATGTTTTTTTCATTTTCTATTTCTTTGTATTTTTCTTCAGATCATATCTGTCTACTTTTATTCTTACTGTATTTATTTTCGTTATTTTTGTATTTTCCATCAGATCGTAGTCTGATATTTCTATTAACATTATTTTTATTTTCATTTGTTTTGTATTTTTCATATTTTCTTTTATTAATTATTCTATTAATATTATTTTGACACTCGATTTTTTTGTAAATTTTGTTTAATCTCAATTTTACGTTTCTGATTAAATTATTTTTTATTACTATTTCTTTGTATTGTTTATCTGATCTTCGATTATGATTTCTTATTATGTTCAGTTCATTTTCTTTGCGAGATCCTTAGTTTTTCGAAGGTTTTTAATTCTTGTGTTATTTTTAATTTCTTCATTATTGGTATATGATACCTCTTTTCTTATTATTTTAATTCTTTGATTATTTAATTAATTTGTTTTACTTATTTTTTTTATTTTTTCGAAATTTTATAACATTTTCTTAATGTCATTTTTCCTTTTAAAAACCCAGTGTTTTATTTTGTTCGTACTTTTCACTTCTTTATCATCCTTTTACTTATTTTTTTTTAATTTTTGGCATGCTTATTTCGTATATCGTTCCAAATTATTTCTGAAATGTACATATTTTAATTTTAATAAATAAATCAATCATTGAAAATTTTTTGAACAGCATATATGTAAAACGGAAGAAAGAATACCATATTAATACAAATCTATATGTAGAGTATATGATTATTACTTACCCAGCAACAAGTTAACCATTTTGAAATTGTGGGAGATATTGAAGCCTGCAATGAAATAATGCTTTTATTATACATAATATCTTGATTAATATATAACAATTTGCAAAAATTATGTTGCTAATACGCATCTTTTTGATATGTAATAAAATCTAATTCCCTTATTAAAATCTTTGTTAACTTTCACGGTTATCGGTTCTATAAATTTTTATAATAAAATCATTCGTTATTTCTATAAAAATTGTCTTTTTTTTCATGTTTAAGTATTAAATATTTCAATAATTGCAAAACTGGTTTGGCAATCATTTTATTACTATAAACAACAAATAATAGACTTACTCGTCGTGTGATATTTTATTCCGAACTCTTATGGTACCTATACTTCAATGCAGATTTCTTCTCTTTTTCGACTTTGGATGTTTATTTCCCTCTGCATTGTGTCATTTTGAGATAAAAGTAAGCGCAGATGGTCAGTTGTATTATAACGAATATTTCTTTTAATCGATAGTGTTGGAATGAAATAGATTAAATTCTATAAAATCTTGATTGAAAATCGAATGCTTGAGTGTGTAAATTATGTGATTGAATCTACAGTGCAGCTGATTTGAAGTAAAGACTAGCAACATAAATGTCAAAATAAATATTTAATTTGAACTGTGTCGTCTGTTAGCATTCTTACATTCTTGATGTATGAGTGGACATATGAGAACAACCATTAAAAGAATTTGTCGTAAATAATTTAAAAGTCCATGACGATAAAATACTGTATTTTAAAAAAGTTGTTTGCAAACATCTAAATACAATATAACTATAAGCGAAAAAGTAAAGCTGAAAACTGTAACGTTTAATTTTCATTCCTGCTATGATTTGTTGAAGATAGTAATATTTTATAATGTAAAGTCCAACATAATCTACGCGAGTATATGGTTCTTCATTAATTTGCGTTATAAAAATATTCAAAACATTGTTTTATCTATACCCAGCCTCTGTTCTGAGCGCTGCGTGTTGAAGCAAGCACGAATTAGTTTTTAGAAGGGGTGCAGACGAGGTGCAGATGTTTTTACTTATTACGAAAAACGATTATGTGAAAACTTATTAAAAAATTTACAAATTGCTCAAACAACACTTATTTGTACATATCCGATTGAATATTTGTAATATTTATGTATCCTCATACTATCAGGGAAAAATATGTTTAATTATAAATAATTCAAGGACGCTTAGCAGATATTTAGAGGTCTAGCCGTCGTAGTCAGGTTGAAATACATAATAAAATAATGCTTGACAAAATACAGACATGGCAAGTTGCCCGACAAAAACGAAAGAAAAATGAAATTAATAATCCGACTTTTATCACAGGTTTCACGGAGCTTTTTAATTTATTCAAACAGAGGGCAAAAGTTGCCGCGGCAAAATTATTCTCGATCAACATATCCTCTTTTTGCTCTTAAAAATATAAAGAAATCTTATAAACTTATTAGGTTTTTTTATCTTTCATAATGATGTTTATAAATGGTTTTTTTAATATTTTTTTTTTTTACAATGCAAAGAAATTCACTAATACTCTAGATATTTTCAAGATATATAAATTAAATATTTACATGTCTAAAAAGACGAGCGAAATTGTAAAAACTATATTTCGTTTATGTATATTCACTGAATGAAAGTGTAAAGTTGCCGGTTCATAGAACATTAAAACTTTATATTCATAACTACCTAATCAAAATGCAAATATGTTTCCATGATATTATATTTAATTATTGGATCTATTTTATTCCGAATCTTAAAAATTACAGAGTAACTCAAACACTGCTTCACACATCAATCCAAAAGCATTTGGCCTCTTAAGTCAAAATTCGTTGAGGTATCGCCATTTTATTTTTTACATACATTCAGGTATTATTAGGATCCCTTTATATTTATGGGGTCATCCATATTTTACGTAAGACTTTTATTTGTACGGAGGGGTTAATAATTTTGTTATGATTTCTTATGAAGGAAAATGGGGGTAAGAATACCATTCTTAAAATTTATTCAAATATATAATTTCTGTACGTGGTTACCTGTGAGAATGAATTTTTTTTCTTTTGCAATAATAATAGCAAAATTTCATTGAATATACTAGCTTACAGTTTACTCCATCAATTCAAGTATCGATAATTATTTGCTATTCATATAATAGGCTTTGCACTGGACGCAGTAAAAAACATCAATGTAACACAATGTAATAAAAAATAAATAATTAGCTGCACATTTCATAATTTATTGTGAAATTCGCAACAAATGAACGGTTGTTCGAAAACATTATATAGAAATACAAAGTGAATTGGTAACATCATAATCAAAAGTCATTACTTACTTTAATGATGAAAGTTTCAAAATAATAAAAAAAAATTGTGATTTTACATTGGATACTAAATAATTATGTTTGATATTATGATATGAAGAAAGATATCGTCAAAAATCTTACGATTTCTCACGAAGGAAAGTGGTCTCTAAAATTAAAGAAAAACATATTATGAAAAATATGGATTGCCGATAATGTTAAAAACGTTAAAAACAGTAAAGAATTCTTTAAATATCACCAATTGCTTGCACGTCCATGTCAGTCTGGCCTCTTGATAGGTATAATCCATTCATAGTATTTAATCCATAGACATCTTTTGGGTATTTCTAATAAGATGTAAGAGTGCATTATTAAAAAAAAAAGATTTAGATGTTTTTAAAAGGGAGATAATAATTTAAAAGTGAAAAATAAGTGTGACATTATATTAATTTACATTAACAGATAATATGCCGTAATTTTTTTATAAATTCGATTGTAACTTTATACGTAATTATCGAAAGAAATTTTCAAGATATATAAATTTACTGTTTGCGATTCCAATAAGATGTACTTAAAGCCAAATAGAAAAATATAAATTTTTGCTTCTTCGGGCCTTTTTGGAACCCTGGTACACCCTCGGTAAAAAAAATATCAGTATCTACGCATGTGCATCCGGCGAGGGCCGTCCCAACAGTCCTTCGGACGTTGCATTGCAAACGTCCTCGGGCCCAGGGACCGCCCCGGAGAGATTAATATTTGTGAAGATAACTACTAATTTCGTTCAGAAGAATATCGAATAATAAAATCAAGTTGCTGCTTGATTATACATTAAAACTATGTTTGCGCACATGTAGCCTAAAATTTAAGATTGTAGAAAATTGTTAGATTCTTTTGATTTCAATTTTTTTTTTACCATCTCCACGCTGGCCAGGTATGGTAAAAAAAATTATACTGTCCGCTGGAACAAAGCATACCAGCAACTACCTGAGTTAGGTGCCCTCGCTTCGCTCAGATGCCAACTACACTCCGGGAGGGAATGGCATGCTCTCTTCCCTTGGTGCGTAGTATATCTATTGTACAATATCTATTATCTGTAGGATTTATTCAGCAGATCATAAATGAGAAAGCAATTTAAACACTATTTCATGGATTTATACTATACTATTTGAATTGTCAATGGTGTAATTCTCAATTTTTTCATGCATTCACGTATTGATCTATTTTAATATCTTAGGATAAAGTATGATTGCGCTTTAATTGATAAAATACTATAGAATCCGTATAGTTATTGAGTATCTATTACAGCTTCGATATTGACTACGAATACATCTCAAGTGGCGCTGCCACTGCCGCAATGATGCACTAAATTTGCCAGCATAAAAGCATTACGTATTACAGGAAATGTTACATTTTTGTTTACTGTGAATTATTTATTGGGAACTCTTCTTGGAAATTGGTGTTTTTAACAAGATGTATAATTGTATTGCTGAAGAAAAAGTTTAGGCATCCTCAAAACAGTACCTAATCAGCTAAAAGTGAAAAATACATGTGGCATCATACGAACTTGACAAGTCAGCTTTATTCGCACCCCGACCATAGCGAAGTGAAAGGCTAAGCTATCAAGAAAGAAAAGCATATGCATGTTTTGTCCCGGAGCTGTCAGTGGACTCGTGTCAATAAGACATACCTAACGGCTCCTGCCTTAGATACCTAAATCGGTAGGGTACCGGAACCGAGCTTAAACGTCCTTATATATTAACCGAAGTGAATTCCGTGCGCTTGCGGGAAGTCGACGTGGTCTGTCGACCCCCTAGCGGAGAGTCGGCGAAGGTAATGTAGGAGTGTGTACAAGGTCCCCACACGACGCCGTCTTCAGCGCCGCGTGGTGTCTCAAGCACGAACCGAGGAGTCGGTGTAAGACTTCAGCTGATCCATTCCCACAGTATGCATAATCCATTAATTATGCCAAACTATAATTATTAAATGCATGCTGACCTTCAATTTTTGATAAGGGATCAAGTGCAGGTCTAGATCTATATTATCAAAAGTTTTGCCTCATCAAAGTGTTTCGTGAGTCGTGATAGCATTTTTTATTAGACGAGTCGAGTCGGTGCCATGCATTTAGTATATCTATACACGGAGACAAGAAAGCCCGGCCGTGGAGAGTTCTGTATACGTAATTACGAATACACGTGCCAGTGGAAGTGGCTGTGTCCACATAAGCGCGTTGCGTGTGCGTAGCGAATGCGTTTGCGTTCTAGCGGATTATAAAAAGCACTAGTGGCGACAGCAATTCCAATCCAAAGTTGCATTAAAAATATTGTACTCTTTAAAAAGTATATTATGATGATGTATTTGGCTACTTTGTGTTGATTTAACTAGTCTCTTATTTCTGCTAGACCGCAAAAGCACTCGCAGCGCATACGCAAAGTGCTTATGTGGACACAGCCACTGAGTAGCGGAGGGGATAGCAGTGTGCGCTGCTCTGTTCGGCATGGCTGTATCCTGTGCTGAGCCAGGTCGGGTGCGATATGGGCCGCTCAGCACAGTATACAGCCATGCCGAGCAGAGCAGCGCACACTGCTATCCCCCCGCTACTTAGTTCCACTGGCACGTGTATTCGTAATTACGACAGTACGTACGGAACTCTCCAAGGCCGTGCTTTCTCTCTCCATGATACATAACACACATCAAAACACGCGACAACGCTGCGAAGCCTGCGCTGGCAGGGGAACATGTATATAGATATACTAAATTCATGGCACTAACTTGGCTCACCGAATAAATAATGCTATCAAGACTCACGAAACACTTCCGTAAGGCAAAACTTTTGATAATCTATTAGTTCTAGACCTACACTTCATTCCTTACCAAAAATTGAAGGTCAGCATGCAGTTTATAATAGTGAAAATAAAACAACATTTGTGACTCAACGTCCATCATATAGTGAAACTAATAATGAAACGTAAGCCTGATATGGAGTACGTAATACATAACCTTTATATGCATTTTATTTACATGAAAATCTATGGTTATTACTGAATCCTGCACACGTGTGTCATGGATATCACAAATACGTACTTAAGCATATTTATGCTTTAATTCTTCGTTAACTTTGATACGACGCTGATTTATGCTCGGCACATCATCTGTTGTACAGCTGATATGTCAAGTCTGTATAGTGCCACTCGTATTCACTACCTTTGGCTGATTAGAGACTGTTTTGAGGACGCCTGAATTTTTTTTTCCATAGTGCACTAATACATCTGGTTAAAAACACTGATAACTAACAACGGTTCACGGTAAATAACTGACAATAAATGAAAATGTAACTTTTTCCATAAGAAGTAATGCTTTTATGCTGAAAAATTCAGTACATTATTCAGGCAGTGGCCGCTCCACGCATGACATGCTTGTAGTGATGAATACATATTATAATGAGGCCTGATTTGTAAAAATACATTTGTGACCTTAACTCGTTTCACGAGTATCGTGCTCGTCTAAATTAGAGCCGGTTATGTAATAATTGTGTATGATAATCACGAGAAACATATGACAACAACGTAATATTGGAATTTTCTCACACATTTTTATTCATCTTTTAGAGAACATGGGAATAAGAGGTTATGTCTTAATTTAATAATATTTTATTCAATACATTTGAGCACTATTTTATTTTAATTTCAGTTGATAAAAGAAATATCATCTAATTTTCTTAGATAAAACATGAATAAAAATGTTTTCAAACGTCTCTTGACAATCTTAACCTTATTATGCTATTGATGATATAGAGAGAAAAATTATTAAAACATATTCTGATAATTAGTATAAGGATATTAATAATTAATACCTGTTCAAGCACCAACTCAAAATGATATAAATACAATAATTTACAAATTGTTGTTGAATTGTAACCTTTTATTTTTCAACTAATCAGTCAAAATGTTGATTTTTTTACTGACCATCAGATATAAATATACAATTTTTACGTTCCCATGGAAAATGCATTTGCCATCATAAAGGTTCTTTTTCCATTCAATGTTTTAGCTTGTTTGAATTAAATGTTTTAGCTTGTTTGAATTATAAGGTTATATTAAAAAATAAGACTAGTTATTCACTCTTTAATGTTATTTAAAAATACGCCTTTTTTACTTAGACACAACAATTTATAAGAAAACAATATTTTACGAAATATATTTGCAAGAGTAAGATTTTTTTTAAAATTAGAATCATACATTTTTTTAAATCATGAAAATCCATAAAAGAGAAGTTGAAGGTGCTGAGATGAATATAATTTTTATATTCACAAATGGTTATGTAAGTATTTGCTGAAATGATATCATTTTTTTTTTTATTCAATTTCATTTCAGAAAGTAGTATATGTGAATAATAAAAAAATTTTTGGGGAATGCCATGATATGTTAGAGCGAAGAGGAAGAATGTGTAACATGTGTGGGAAATCAACAGAAAATCCATCTAATTTTTATATTGATGGAATAAATGTAAGTTTATTAATTAACTTTTTAGAAAATTGAAATACATATTAATATTTTATTACAGATTAATGAACAAGTAAAAATTGTATGAATTCATTAAATATTATGAATAATCAATCATGATAACCCAGTGTTATCATCATAAAAATAGAGATTAATAATGGTTCATAATATTTCATTCAAATCCGATTCTAGATACTAAAGACCACATTGTATTTTTTTTGTCGAAAATAAATCATTTTTACATGAATTGTTTGAAGTACAAAATAATATGACTTATTATCAATTAAAAATGTACTTATTCGTTATTTTATTTTTACTACAGTTTAATAATTAATAGAACGAGAAATGTTTTATCAGTATAGATTCAATTTTTAAAATTAATATTTAGTAATACACAAATTAACTTATATAATCAAATTTAATACTGTATAATTGGTATTGCTTCCAATATTTATGCATATAACCAAATAACAAGTGCCTTTACGTAGCATTAAGTTAATTGCCCCTGTATAGAAAATGAGATAAATAAAAAAACATGTCGCACAGGCACTGGATACCTTTTTGCACATTTTCTCACTCGCACCATCACTTTTTAGATTTTAAAAGGTATCAGAAGTAATTGATATAGTAACCGTAGAGAGCAGCCAGTAAGATAAACATTTTGCTGTTGACGAGCACTCATCTAATTTTCTTAAGGGCGCTGAGCTTGTAGTATTCCTGTTTATTGTAGTGCATTTGCAGGTAATCACTTCTTCTTCTGACAAGATATCAAAAAAATTTTAATTATCAGACAGCTGGTAGAATTCTTTCCTGGAGATATATAGCAGGTAGATGAGGTTTAGTAAGCATCAAATGAATGATATTGATCTTTTTAGGAATAATAGATAATAGATGTTCTAAAGAAAAATATCAGTGGCTACTTATGTACTTCTACTTGTGTCATACGAAGTCTGAAACTGCGGCCATGTGAATTCTGTAAATTTAAGTGATACAATTTTAATTTAAGTATATGTCAAAGCAAAGACAAGATATGAATATCAAAGCAAATGACACGAAAACAAGAATGATCAGTGTGCTTTTTTTTATTATTCATCGATTGATAACTTTTGAAACGTAGATCTATCTGAAATCAATTTCAATCTAAAATCTTATTAATATTATTGAAAGGAGAATCTTTGTTGAATGGTTTTAGAAATAAGTATTAAAAAATATAACTTTCCGAAATATTTGGAAATCTCTGTCATTTTTGAAGTTATACTTCTATAGGCGCGTTATGCAGGAAAAAAAAAAAAAAAACAAAAAAAAAAAAAAAAAAAAAAAAAAAACAAAAAAAAAAAAAAAAAAAAAAAAAAAAAAAAAAAAAAAAAAACATTTTCCACGAGATTCCAACTCGCGACCTTTTGCACGTAAGCCGAGCACCGTACCTATCGAGCCACCTCTTTTAGGGCCTTGACTTTCACTGCCCCCTATAATGTGGTTCGTAACTTATTTTAATCAAAATTTTTATTCATGGTTTACTAACTACTTTGTTTTGAAAAATTTGATTTTTGTATATGCATGTAAAATAAATTATTTATATAATTAAACAATTTTTTCGAAACTTTAAGAGAAAAGTTTGATTTTTTTTACTGTACGTACAGGCATGGGAAAAGGTAGCGAGCCATACAATTTTTTTCCATTATTGGTTAATTCGTTTGAGGTTCTATGGCTAAATTATTTGATTTTTTTTTGCGTCTTATTCTTTCAAGATTTTGAAAGTTGAGCAACAAGGTGCATTGGTGACCGCTCTAGTCTCACCGTTCGTCTTGAGATTCCACCATCGTGTTTGTGGGTACGTATGCATATACGTGAAGATGTCTGTGTCAATGTGCGTGAGTGTATGCCCATATGCGTGTAATACACACATGCATGTAAGGACTTGTTATTACTTTTATTTAAAAACAGTAAACACTTACCAAAAAATTTTTGCATGCTCAGCACATCGATGCAGATACCAATTATTTATTCAACGGGTTGTTATTACGACTTAATCTCAAACTATTTAAAAATACGTGACATCAAAAATAATAATTCTTATGGATTTTTTCAAGGGGAAAACAAAAATCGCGGAGCATATATAGAGAGGTGTTGGTTAACGTAAAAACTTTTCCTCAATTTCTAGTGTTTTTGATGTACTTGTAGCATGTTTTGAAAATCATGACAAGTATACTCAAAATATGATTTTCGGTTTTGTGCGCACATAACCTTGGAATATTCGAAAAGACGCAATATTTTAAACAGAAAGCCAGATAGGCTAAAAATAACAATTTTTACGAGTTGCATAAAGGGTAAATAAACATATAGTCGGACAAATAGAGCGGTTCTAGTCGACGTTACGCCATATACACTAATTTTCCTAATTTTAATTCTGGGTATGACTTGGTGAAAAAGTAGTAAAAAAATTTCCAAACAAAATTACAACACGCTCAAGATGTGAATAAAAATGCATACAAATTATTCCAAAATAATTTTATGACAGCGCAACCTTTAAAAAACAGGTAATACGCTCTATTTCGACGGGTAAGCAAGACAGGTCAAACATAAATTTTTTTACAATTTAATGCAGACATGTATACGTTATTTAGAAAAAAATTTTATATTCTTTAGAAACACCATAACGTTTTTAAGTTGCTTTTGTTTAAGAATAAATGAATTGCATCTAACGTATGGTTTTTTTTTCACACGTGACACATCCAATTTTTTTCTTCATTCTTACATAAAGTAATTATTTGAGTATATCTCCATTCACTGGGACAAGGATTCAGTCCTTCATCGTACAACTCTGCATAAGCAATCTACACCAGATGCAGCCACTATATGTAGTTATAGCGATATAAGGTGTAGAGTGCTTGTGTAGAGTTGTCCCGTGCTGGACTGGACCCTTGCGTGCTTATAACATATTTAGTAACAATATACTAACCATCCATTTTATATGATTAAATAAACATTTATTAACAAAACTGGTTTTTAATTATTTTGCAAGCTTCTTTTATGTATATTATATTGTGGGTGTTCTATACACGACTAAGAATAATTGTGTAAGCGTATGTAGCGTGTGCCAGTGCTCTCGACTGCGGCAGAAAACTAAATACCAGACCGTCACATTACCGACCAGAGAAAACAGGCAGCAGCGGCAAATTCAAATATACCAAAACTAAATAACTTAATACTAGGCCATAAATCCCAATAACCCAGTACTCCAAGCGACTTTTAACCGAATAACTGTACGTATAAGAGGTAAATAAATTTATAAACTAGCAAGCAATAAATAAATTATCAATAAATTATTTATTAATAAATAAATAACCTGAATCCCAATAACCT
>JAPYYV010008024.1:0-12935 GCA_030522625.1 Copidosoma aretas | reverse complement strand
AGATAAACCAAAAATGATAATTCTTAAAGTTATTTAATGAGAAATAAAATTATCGCGGAGCAAAATTAGAGAGGTATTGTTTGATGTAAAAATATTGCCTCAATTTTCAGTATTTTGGATGTATCTGTACGGGATTAAAATTAAAAATTTTTAGAACAAATTATTGCTTGTTTAGAATGTCATGATAAATAAGCAGGAATAATTATTTACGGTTTGTGCACGCATAACCTCGAAATATTCGAGAATGAGTAATATCCTCAACAGAAAGCCAGTGAGGCTAAAAATAACAATGTTAATTAGTTTTATTAATAGTACGAGGTATACAAATAAAAAATTATTATCGACGTTATTACATAACCTTAATTTCTCTGATTTCGGGTTTAACTTGGTGTATAAGAAGTACACAATTTCGAAAAAAGTTACAGCAGGTTAAAGATACTAATACGAACACGTAAAGATTATTAAATAAGTTTGGAAAACATAACTTTTAAAAAACAAAAAAAACGCTCCAACTTGACAAAAAATAAATATATACCCCAAATATTACTTAAAACATGTTTTCTAACAGGTAAGTTACTATAGAGTTACTGAACAGGAAAAATAGACAGGTTTTGGTCGACAACTACACTCAAATACTGAATATCCTCATTCTAACGATTATTGTACCAATTTAAATACATCGAATAAGGTTATGTAAAATATCGTTTTGTAAAAGCCATATCTACATTTATATATTCTCCAGCAAGGAAGTATAACATCATACTTGGCTATCTAAGCAACTTACTAATTTGTTTTTTTTTTTTTTCACAAAAACTAACTTTTTCATCTGTATCATAATTCATCGCTAGTCATTTTTCATACTAAAATAACATACAAACTTTTTTTTTTATATTTTAATATTTAATTTGTTAAATTATTTTATTTATTTACTGAAATCTTTCAATTGATTTTTTTTATTCAGCAGTTAATACAATTTTTATGTGGTTCTTGTTATCAGAAATTATTTAAGGAAAATAAATTTAGAAAAAATATAAAGATAACTTTATAAAAAACTTAAAAAACGACAAAGAAAACAACGCTCTCCTACATATAGACCAAATTTTTCAAATCAGAATATAAATCTTGCTAGTCTTTTAATATACCAATGCAAGAAACGTTTGAGGAAGAAGAAAATCAAGATACTAAAGAATATAAATTCTGCGGACAAATTTTTAGATCTTCATATATTCAGATGAATCGAGATAAAAAAAAAAATTTCGAAATTGTATGCGATCAAGAACCTAAAATTTTCTTTATAGATGAACCTACAGGTTCATTCAAAACATTTCTATACAAAATATTAATTTAATATTTCATATCTCAAGGAAAAAATCATTATATCAATAGCATGGGTTGGAATTGCTTCAGTATTACTTTTAAAAGGAATCACCAGTCACATAACATTTCGCTTACCTTTAGATTCGAATAACATCGAAAGTGCATTTTTAGTATCCTAATCTAAATAGAAAAAAATTGCTACAAGTAGATTTAATCATGTGGGATGGAGAGTCTCTAATTTCCAAATAAGCTTTTAAAATAGTTGATAGGACGCTTCGCAACTTGTATACTACAGAGATCAACTTTGGAAACAAATATTTTGTTTTAGGTGGTGATTTTCGTCAAATTCTACGTGTTGTAAAAAAAAATAAGCGAAACATCATAATAGCAGAAACAATAAAACCATCAGCTCTTTGATAACTATTTTAAATTCTAAAATTAAAGATTAATATTAGATCCAATAATAATCAGTTTTCAGAATATCTATTAAAAATGGGAGAAGAAAATATTGAAAAGTTATAAGTTCCTGGCGAATAAAGAACTAAAGATATTTCGAAGAAATTTCTCGGTAAAGTAAGCCATACTTAAAGCTGGCTTATTATCTCTATATAGCACATATGTTAAATATTTTTTTATTGATGTTTATTAAAAGTCGTGAGACGTGCTATTTAACCTGACAATAATATAGATATTGCTAAATATCGTGAAATTGTATCCATAAAATATTGTCGTTAAATTTTTCTGATACCGAATTTAGAAAAAAAATTCAATAAATTACTTAAATCTCTTTTAATTTGCATCTGATTTTTAATTTTTTGGGCTTATTTGCTTCCTTGAACAAAAACAATGGGAGCCATTACGAGAAAAAATTGCAAAAATTTAGATAGATTTTCTGGAAAATCCAATTGTGTACTTATTTTTTGTATTTCTACATAAACTGTGTTTTGTTGGAGTCCTATCCTAGTTTTTGCAATTTTTTCCATAATGACTATCAATGGATTTGCTTAAGCAATGGGTTATTATATGGGTTAAAGAGGTAATTTTTTAAAAATTTATGCTAGATTCGTAACCAGCGACCCTAAAAATAATAAAATTGAGATGAAAATTTATTGTGTATGAATTGTATTTTATTTTTACACATATGGGATGAATATAAGGGTAAAACAAGGTTGTTTTTTCGTAATCTAATGCTAAATTCGTAGCAGGCGATCCTGAAACCCATAAAATCGATATGCAACTTTGATGTTACTAATTTTTTTTCTATTTTTGTACATGAGGTGTGGTCATGGAATCAAAAAAAGGTGGTTTTTTGTAAAATTGATGCTAGTTTCGTATCAAGCGATCCTATAAACCATGAAATTGACATGCAACTTCGATGTTAAGAACGTTATTTCTATTTTTGCAAATTGTATGTGATCATACGGGTTAGGGGTGTAGTTTTTGAAAATTTCAAGCTAGATTCGTAATCGGTGACCCTAAAAAGTCTAAAATTGCCACGCAACTTTGATATCAATAAATTTGATTTCATTTAGTAAAATTTACTTTATTGGCTTTCGCTATCCAATTTTTCAAAATATGATATAAATGCGATGTCTGGTAATGAAGATTCATTTCGTATTCTGCAAAAATGACATATATATTATTTTTTAATTTTTCTAAAATTAGAAAATTCAAAATTATTCTTTCTAAAGTAATTTTACATATTTTATGTTAATTTTCGAAAATACGACGAAGAAATTTCTCGGCCTGGAGTCGAGCGAGGAACCCTCCATTTTCTAGACAAAGTGTGTTAGCCAGTAACGCTACCAAGGCCTCCGGTATTTTTTTGTTGTTTTTGTCATAGACGTATATCTAAGCCCTAACGTCATGTCATTTTTCGCAGGACACGAAATGTATCTGCATTACCAGACATCGTATTAACATCATATTTTGAAAATTAAATAGCGAAGGCCGATAAAGTAAATTGTACTAAATTACCTTCCCTGCTATCTATAAAATCTCTTGTCATCAAAATCAAATTTAATTTAATATTTGCTCGTAAAAAGTAATTATAGGCGTTAATGGGGATAGTTTTTTGTTGATTAGATACCAGATTTGTATTAGGCGACGTCAAAAATCGTAAAATTACCACTGCAACTTTAATAATAATAAATTACTCCAATTTTGCATATAATGGGTGATCATCGAGGTAAAATGAGGTGGTTTTTTGATAATTTGATGCCATATTCGTAATAAGCAACGCTCAAAACTATAAAATTGACTACCGCTACAACACAAGTATTCAATGACCAGGATTTTTATGAATTTTCGGGCTTTTCAGACCATTGTGGCCCGCCACAAGAGCCCGGTGCGCAGGCTGCGCACAGTGGGGACAAATTATCTAAAGAATTTTAAGACCTTGCTTTAGATGAATTTTTAATTAATTTTGACATTGAAGGGCTTGAAATGCTCCTTGATATGTTCGTCACATAATGTAAAAGTGACCCCTTTGATGTTATTAGTTATATTGTGTGCTTGGTTAAAGACAGAAAATTAAAAAACTTAAAATCAATCTATTTAGCTATAAAGAAACTTTAACCGAAATATTTTACTATTAGTATCGATTTCATGGTTTTCGGAGTCGCTGAGTCCGAGTCTGGCATCAGATTTACAAAAAATATCATCCGTTTGCCCCTAGGACCAAGGCTTATGTGAAAAAAAAAAAAAATTTATTGGTATCAATTTTTCATGTCAACATTATAGTTTTGGGGTCGCTTAATACGAATCTGGCATTACATTTTCGAAAAACCCACCCCTTGCCGATCCCTGTAATCACTCTTTATAAGCATAAATGCAAAAAAATTTATTGACATGAAAGTTGCATGTAATTTTTATGGTTTTCAGGGTTGCTGATTACGAATCTGGCATCGAATCAACAAAAAACCAACCTTGTTCGACCCTTTGATCACCCATCATGTGTAAAAAAAATTTCGTTGAAAAAAGTTTCATGTCAATTTTCATGGTTTTCAGGATTGCTGATAACGAATCTGGCATCAGATTTTCAAAAAATCTCCTCCTTGTACCCTTCTGATTACCCGTTATGTGCAAAAATAAAATAAAAATCATTGACATCAAAGTTGCATGTCAATTTTGTAGTTTTCGGGGTCACTGATAACGAATCCAGCATCTCATTATACAAGAACCACCTTTTTCACCCCTATGATCACCCATTTCGTGCAAAATTGGTGAAAACCAAAAATTGTACATTAAAGTTGCATGTCAACTTGATAGTTTCTAGGGTCGATGATAACGAATCTAGCATCTAATTAATAAAAAACTACCCCTTCTTACACCTATGATTTCATTCTATATGCAAAAATGGAGAAACATTTATAAACATCAAAGTTGCATGTCAATTATATGGTTTTTGAGGTCGTAAATTACAAAGTTAACATCAGATTCTCAAAAAACCACTCCACCCTTACCCTATGACCACAAATTTTTGTGCTAAGATGAAAACAAAATTTAGTTACATCCAAAATGCTTGTCAATGTTCTGGCTTTTTGTGTCGCTAATTATGTATCTGGCAACTTCTTATCAAATACCACCTCTTTTCACCCCTATAATCACTCATTATGTGCAAAATTGGTAATATAATTTATTGTCATTGAAGTTGCATGTTAATTTTACGGTTTTAATTGTCGCCAAATATGAATTTGGCTTGTAATCAACAAAAATACACCCCCTCTAACGCGTATCATAACTTTTTATGAGCAAAGATAGAATCAAATTTATTGACATCAAAGTTGCATTTTAATTTCAACTTTATAAGGTCGTTGATTACGAATCTAGCACAAAAATTTTTAAAACTACACCTTTCACCTCTATAGTCACATTTGATTTGCAAAAATGGAAAAAACTTAATAAACATCAAAGTTGCATGTAAATTGTGGACTTTTCAGGTACGCTCATTGCAAATCTAGTATAAAATTTTTTGAAATTACCTTTTTAACCCCTATGATATCCCGTAATGTGCATGAATAGGAAAAAATTTATCGGCGTTTAAGTTACATCGTGATTGGATGATTTTTGGATTATAAATCTAGCTTTAAATTACTAAAAAACTTCCCATTTTATACCCTATTAGGAAAAATAGAAAGAAAATAAAGTTTCATCAAAGCTTTATGTTAATTATATAATTTTTTGGATCTCTAATTACAAATCTGGCACCATCTTACAAAAAAACTACGTTCTTTTTACACCTTTAATTACCCCTTATGCGCAAGAACGGAAATGATCATTGACATCAAAGTTGCATGTCAATTTTATAGTTTTTAGCGTCGCTAATTACGAACCTGGCATCAAATTGACGAAAAACCAACTCTTGTATCCCCCATGATCACCTTTTATGTGAAAAGTTGTAAATAATTAATTGTTATTCGAGTTGCATGTTAATTTTACGTTTTTTGATGTCATAAAATACAAATCTGGCTTAAAATCAACAAAAAACCACCCCCTTCAAGGCGTATTAACACTTTTTATGAGCAAAAATATAATATCATATATGAACATCGACGTTCAATGTCAATTTCACCTTTTTAGGGTCGCTGATTACGAATCTAGCATAAAAATTTTGAAAACCACACCTTTAACCCGTGTGATAACATTTAATTTTCAAAAATGGAAGAAAAATTATAAACATCAAAGTACATAAAGATTTTGGACTTTTTAGGGTCGCTGATTACGAATCTTGCATACAATTTTTGTAAATAACCTTTTCAACCTCTATGATAACTCCGTATGTGCATGAATGGGAAAAAATTTATAGGCTTTAAAGTTGCATGGTGATTTAATGATTTTCGGATTTTAAATGTAGCATCATATTTCCAAAAAACTACCCGCTTTTGACCATATGACCACCCCTTCTATGAAAAAATAGAAAGAAAAAAAAGAGATCAAAGTTTTATGTCGATTCTATAGTTTTTTGGGTCACTTATTACAAATCTCGCGTCAGCTTCAAAAAAATCACTTCCTTTTACCCTACTTATTCTTTATGTAAAAAATAAAAAAAAAATTTATTTACAATAGAGTTGTTTGTCATTTTTATAGTTTGTAAGGTCTATAATTACAAATCTGACATAGTATTTAAAAGAAACACTCTTTTATACACCTGTAATCACCCTTATGTGCAAAAGTTAAAATAAATTTATTAACATTCAAGCTGAATCTCAATTTAATGGTTTCTAGGTTCGCTGATTACAAATCTGGCATTAGATTTGAAAAAAACCAATCTTCTCTACGCTTATGTCCTCACCCCATGATCAAATAATTGAAAAATATTAGTCTTATCCAACATACAAGTCGAAACCATAGTTTTTAGGATCACTGATTACGAATCGAGCATAAAATTTAAAAAAATTACCTTCAAACCCCTATGATGACCCCATATGTGCATAAATAGGAAAAAATTTATCGGCATTAAAGTTGCATGGTGATTTGATAGTTTTCGAATTATAAATCTAGCATTTAATTTCCAAAATACTACCCGCTTTCGACCCAATGACCACCACTTTTATGCAAAAATAGAAAGAAAATGAAGAGTCGAAGTTTCATGTCAATTTAATATTCTTTTGGTTTGCTTATTACAAATTCAGTATAAGCTTTAAAAAAATTACTTGCTTTCTTCACCTCTGATTACCCTCTATGCGCTAAATTGGAAATAATCATTAACATCAAAGTCGCATGTCAATTTTATAGTTTTTAGCGTCGCTGATTACGAATCTAGCAAAAATTGAAAAAAACCATTCTTTTTACCCCTATGATCACCTTTGATGTAAAAAATTGGAAATAATATAATGTCATTTAAGTTGCATGTTAATTTTACGGTTTTTGAGGTCGCTAAATACGAATCTGGCTTAAAGTCAACAAAAAACCAACCCCTTCAACGTGTATAATCTCTTTTTGTGAGAAAATATACAATTTAATTTACAAACATCAACGTTGCAAGTCAATTTTACATGTATAGGGTCGCCGATTACGAATATAGCATAAAAATTTTGAAAACCACACTTTTAACCCCTGTGATCACATTTGATTTGCAAAAATGGAAAAAACAATATTAACATCAAAGTTGCATAACAATTTTGGACTTTTTAGGTTCGCTGATTACGAATCTCGGATAAAATTTAAAAAAATTACCTTTTAACCCCTATGGGGTATCTGCATGAATGGGAAAAAATTTATCCGCATTCAAGTTGCATGGAGATTCGATGGTTTTTGTATTATAAATCTAGCATCAAATTTCTTAAAAAACTACCTGCTTTTGACCCAATGACCACCTCTTTTATGCAAAAATAAAAAAAAATTAATAGTCAAAGTTTTATGTCAATTCTATGGTTTTTTGGGTCGCTTATTACAAATCTGGCATCAGCTTAAAAAATAACTCACTATCTTTTACTCTACTCTTCCTTTATGTGCAAAATATGAAAAAAAATTTAATCACATCAGAGTTTCGTGTCATTTATATAGTTTTTAAGGTCGATAATTACAAATCTGGCATAGTATTTCATAGAAACACTCTTTAATACCCCTATAATTACCCTCATGTGCAAAAATAAAAAAAAAATTACGTACATTAAAGTTGAATCTCAATTTTATGGTTTCTAGGTTCGCTGATAACAAATCCGGCATTGCATTTTCAAAAAAGCAACCTTCTTTACACATGATCCCACCTTATGTACAAAATATTAGAACAAATTTAGTTACATCTATTGTACAAGTTCATTTCATGGTTTTTGGTCGCTGTTACCGAATCCATCATACAATTTCCAAGAACTACTCCACTAACCCCTATAATCACCCTTTAGGTGCAGAAATAAAAATAAAATCATTGACATCAAAGCTGCATAACAATGTTACATTTTTCAAAATGGCTGATTATGAATCTGGCATCAAATTATGAAGAAAATCAATCTATTCCCCCCCCCCCCTAGATACTCTTCATATAATATACAATATAAAGGTCACCAAATACAAATCTGGCAGCTAATAAACAAATATCCACCCTCTTGAACTCAATTTACATTAATGTTACATGATGATTTTAGAATCTCTAGGATATCTGACTACGAATCTAGCATAAAATTAGAAAAAAGGACATCTTTAACCCTTATGTTAAAAAACTACCCTATTTAACCCTTATAATTATCCTACATGTGTAAAAATAGAATAAAATTTATTCGAAACTCATTTGCATATCAATTCTATGGTTTTTAAAGTCGTTAATTACCAATATGGCGTCAAATTCCCAAAAATCTTCTATTTATTAATTCTATGACCGCACCTCAAGTGCAAAAATAAAAAAAAATTTAGTTTAATCACAGTTGCATGTCATTTTTCGGTATTTAGGATCGCTATCCACATATCTAGCATCAAATTTTTAAATACCTACGTCATTTTCCCCTAAGGTCACCCTTTATATGCAAAATAGGATAAATTTTTATTGACAGTAAAGTTGCATGTCAATTTGATGGTTTTCGGGATCGTAAATCACGAAATTAACATCACAATTAAAAACAAAATAACCCTTTCTTAATCTATGACCACTTTTTGTGTACAGCGATAAAAGAAAATTTAGTTACATCCAAAATGCATGCCAATGTTATGGTTTTTTGGTCGCTAAATACAAATCTGAAATTAAGTTATCAGAAAACCACCTCTTTCAACCCATATTATCACCCTATATTTGCAAAGTTGGTAATTATTTAGTGTCATTAAAGTTGCATACTAATTTTACGGTTTTTAAGATCGCTAAATACAAATCTGGCTTCTAATCAACAATAATCTACCCTCTTCAACGCGTATGATCACTTTTCATGAGCAAAAATAGAATCAAATTTATTGACATCAAAGTTACGTGTCAATTTTGGACTCTTAAGGGTCGCTTATTACGAATCTAGCATAAAATTTCTGAAAATTACCTCTACAACCCCTATGATAATCTCTTATGTGCATACATCGGAAAAAATTTATCGGCATTAAAGTTGTACGGTGATTTAATGGTTTTCGGATTATAAATCTAACATTAAATTTTCAAAAAACTACCAGCTTTGGACCCAATGACCACCCCTCCTATGCAAATATAGAAAAAAAATGAGACATCAAAGTTTAATGTCAATTCTATAGTTTTTTTAGTTGCTTATTACGAATCTGTCATCAGCTTTTGAAAAAAACACTTCCTTTTATCCTACTTATTCTTTTTGTGCAAAAATAAAAAAAATTTACTTTTATTAGAGTTGCGTGTCATTTTCATAGTTTTTAAGGTCGATAATTGCAAATTTGGAATAGTATTTAAAAATAAAACTCTTTTATACTCCTGTAATTACCCTTATGTGAAAAATGAGAAAAAATTATTCACAATAATGTTAAATCTCAATTTAATGGTTTCTAGGTTCGCTGATTACAAATCCGGCATTAGATTTATGAAAAAACCAATCTTTTCTACGCTTATGACTCTACCTCTTATACAAAAAATAGAAAAAAAATTAGTTTTATCTAAGATACAAGTCAATTTCATGGATTTCGGTCGCTGTTTACGAATCTATCGTACACTTTCCAAGAACTACCTCTCTAACCCATATGATCACCTATTTGAGCAAAAATAAAAAATAAAAATCATTGACATCAAAGCTGCATGTCAATTTTATATTTTTAAAAGTGGCTTATTATGAATCTGGCATCAATTTATTTTAAAAAATACATATTTTTACCCCTGTAATTACCTTTTATATGCAAAGACAGAAATAATTCATTTTTATCAAAGTTGCTCGTCAACACAATGGTTTTAAAGGTCGCCCAATACAAATCTGGCGTCGTATCAACTAAAATCCACTTATTTCAACGCCTATGATCACTTTTTTGTGCAAAAATAAAAATAATTTATTTACATTAAATTTGGATATCGATTTTATAGGTAACGTCGTCCCTTATTACGACTTTAGCATTAAAATATAAAAAAAACTACCCTTGTATACCCTTATAATTATCTAATATATGTAAAAATAGAAAAGAAATTATTCAATACAAATTTGGATGTCAATTTTTTGGTTTTTAGGCACGCTAATTGCGGATCTAGCATAAAATTTTTAAAAATTACCATTTCGATTCCTATGATAACCTCTTATGTGCATAAAAAGATATATATTTAACGGCATTAGAGATGCATGGTGATTTAATGGTTTTCAAATTATTAATCAAGCATAAACTTACCAAAAAACAACTTGCTTTAGACCCTATGATCACCCCTACTGTGCAAAAATAGATATAAGAATGTAGTTACTTCAAAGTTTCATGTCAATTTATTATTTTTTTGGGTCACTTTTTTTGAATTCGGCATAAGCTTTTAAAAAATTACTTCCTTTCTTCACCTCTGATAACTACTTACGCGCAAAATTTGAAATAATCATTGACATCAAAGTTGCATGTCAATTTTATAGTTTTTAGCGTCGCTAATCACGAATCTGGCATCAAATTGGCAAAAAACCAACTCTCTTTACTCCTATGATCACATTTTGTGTAAAAAATTGGAAATAATTTAATGTCGTTCAAGTTGCATGTTGATTTTATGGTTTTTGAGGTCGCCAAATACGAATCTGGCTTAAAATTAACAAAAAACGACCCCTTTTAACGCGTATGATCACTTTTTGTGAGCAAAAATACAATTTAAAGATAAACATCAACGTTGCATCGCAGTTTCACCTTTAAAGGGTCGCTGATTACGAATCTAGCATGACAATTTTGAAAACTACACCTTTAACCCCTGTAATCACATTAGATTTTCAAAAATGGAAAAAACATTGTTTACATCAAAGTTGCATAACAATTTTGGACTTTATATGTTCGCTGATTACGAATCTCGCATAAAATTTAAAATAATTACCTTCAAACCCCTATGATGACCCCATATGTGCATAAATAGGAAAAAATTTATCAGCATTTAAGTTGCATGGTGATTCGATGGTTTTCAAATTATAAATCCAGCATTTAAGTTCCAAAAAACTACCTGCTTTTGACCCAATGACCACCAATTTAATGCAAAAATAGAAAGAAATTAAAAAGTCGAAGTTTCATGTCAATTCCATAGTTTTTTGGGTCGTTTATTACGAATCTGGGATAAGCTTTAAAAAAAATCACTATCTTTTACCCTACTCATTCTATATGTCCAAAAATTTAAAAAAAATTCATTAACATCAGAGTTACGTGTCAATATTATAGTCTTTAATGTTGGTCATCACAAATCTGGTATAGTATTTAAAAGAAACTCTCTTTTTTACCCCTTTAATTACCCGTATGTGCAAAAATAGAAAACAATTCATTTACATTAAAGTTAAATGTCAATCTAATGGTTTCTAGGTTCGCTGATTACAAATCTGGCATTATATTTTCAAAAAACCAACCTTCTCTACACTTATGACCCCACCTTATGTACAAAAAAATAAAAAAAATTTAGTTAGATCCATGATACAAGTCAAATTTATGGTTTTTGGTCGCTGTCTACGAATTCATCAGGCAATTTCTAAGAACTACCCCACCAACCCTTATGATTACCCTTTATGTGCAGAAATGAAAAAACAATCATAGACATCAAAGCTGCATGTCAATTCAACATTTTTTAAAATAGCTGATAATAAATCTGGCATCAAATTGGAAAAAAAACCACCTATCTTCACCCCTATGATCACCCTTTATATGCGAAGATAGAAATAATTTATTGTTATTAAGTTGCTTGTTAATTTAATGGTTTTCTAAGGTCACCAAATACGAATCTGGCAGCGAAACCACAAAAATCCACCCTTTTGAACGCTTCTAATCTCTTCTCATGTGCAAAAATAGAAACAAATTTATATACATTAAAGTTAGATGATAATTTCAGACCTTTTAGGATAGCTGATTACGGATCTAGAATGAAATTTAAAAAAAGTACATCGTAGACCCCTATGTTAAAAAACTACCTTATTTTACCCTTATAATTATCCTACATGTGTAAAAATAGAATAAAATTTATTCAATACTAATTTGCATGTCAATTTTATGGTTTTTAGGGTCGTTGGTTACCAATATGGCGTCGAATTCCTAAAAAACTACCCTGCAATAATCCTATTACCGCAGCTTAAGTGCAAAAATATAAAAAAATTTAGTTTCATCAAAGTTGCATGTCAATTTGATGGTTTTCGGGATCGTAAATAATGAAATTAACATCAGATTCTTAAAAAAACATCTCTTTTTTACTCTATGACCACTTTTTATGTGCAGAGATGAAAGAAAATTTATTTACATCCAAAATGCATGCCAATGTTATGGTTTTTTGGTCGTTGAATACGAATCTGGCATTAAGTTATCAAAAAACCACCTCTTTTAACCCTTATGATCACCCTATATTTGCAAAGTTGGTAATTATTTAGAGTCATCAAAGTTGCATGTTAATTTTACGGTTTTTAAGGTCGCTAAATACAAATCTGGCTTCTAATAAACAAGTATCTACCCTTACAATTTCAATGACTCTAATGGCTATACCTATCAAATTTTTTCTATTCAATTTTTCAACGTACAGCGCGAAGCCTCCATACGTGATAGAAATCGCT
>JAPYYV010008023.1:0-22951 GCA_030522625.1 Copidosoma aretas | reverse complement strand
TCTTACGAATAGAATAAGCCCAAAATCATTTATTTTGATTGAAAATTCAGTTGACGCAAGAGTTTTGAGCAATTTTTTCGCTTTTGGCCCCACTGTGGGACGGTCCAAAATAATGACAGTGCACCTCAATTTTGAAGCAAATTACAAACTTTCATTTCAACTGTAATAATTTTAACGACAGTTTTACGTAACAACAGCTCTGGCAACGACTGTTCATTATTTCAACAACCGTGACAGACAATTACGAGGCAGCTCGCCATGACTGTCTAATTTTACTGCCTCGTGATTGGCTGTCACGGTTATTGAAATGATGAATAGTCGTTGCCAGAGCTGTTGTTACGCAAAACTTTTGTTGAAATTAATACAGTTGAAACGAAAATTCGTAATTTGCTACAAAATTGAAGTGCACTGTAGGTATTTTGGACTCCCCCCCTCACTGAGCGCGCCAGTAGTGGCTCGAGGGGTGGTAAATAGTCTGTCGGCACTCCTGCCGAATTTTTAAGGTATTGTCATTATGCAGCGATACCAATTGGTTTGACCAGGATCATATAGCAGTGACAGAAATAATAGCGTGTCAAAGTTTTGAATTAACAATTTTTCATTTGGTCGACACATTGTTTATGGGCAAACAGTCTAGGCGCATTTGGTTAATAATACCAATATCTGTGAAATATTTAAATTTCAAAGAAAAAAAATGATTCATCCATATATTTTTAATACTTTTGTTTTTGCGTTTTTAACTTTGGCACTTGTCTTCGGCAGGAATAATTATGTATTAATTTTTTTAATTACGTAATCCCTACGTGAAATTATTTGCTGAATAACTTTTGTTCAAAATTTTTTTTGCTAAGACCTATAGTTTTTAAGATATTGACGAATAACCAAAGAAAAAGTCGATTTTTAAATTTATTATGCAATAAAAAAACTATGACGCAAAGCAAGTTTTTCCAGACAATTTATCGGCTTACTATGTGGATCAAGACCTTTTATTCAAGCCTTATTTCGTCACATTTCATCTCACAACGGTAAAACCCTATTTTTGAACTCCTAGCTCCCCATCTATTAGTTAAGGATTAAAATGTTTATCTTCTTATGTTTATATCGGTCCAATAACACAAATATAGTTATGTACTATATTTAGGTAATTTTACTGTTTTTTTTAAAGATCAAAAAACATGTCTTTAGTATTCTTTACTTGAAAAAATTAATATTCAGCCTAAAAATAATTATATCTTGTTAATTATAACAGTAATTGTATCAACTATCTTTTATCATTATGACACGTTATTTTCTTGTATTTTTATAATTGAAGAACTACGATTTTTTTAAAAAACCATTAATTGAAATACATACTCGGTAACTAAATAATGTTTCTGCTTCATTTTCGTTACATTACGTATATTAATTCTAGTAATATTGCCAAATTGTCAATAAAATTGTTTTCAAAATAAAATATTTTTGACAGTGTCTGTTTTTTTTGGGTCAAAATTCCAATTTTTTTTTTTTTAATAATTTTTCTTTATAAAACAAGAATCTATCTTCATTTTCATCCTGAATCATTTTGATACGTTGTTCGATTGTTTCTCTGTATTCACACAAAACTATGAATAAATGAAAGGTGTTGCTCTAAAGAACTAATAGATCGGAGAATTAGTATTTATTTACTGCATTTTATGTTTGCTTGTACTGTTTTTCAAATTGTTTCAAAACCTCTTGATATCTATTTTTTACGAATATTTATTACGACAAAATAGACACAGAAGAATTTTTTTCAAGGAATCTTTTTGTAATTAGTTGTTTACGGTTTTCTTAATTTACTCAACAAAGAGATAATTTTTTCCGCTCAATACAGAAGACTTTGGTGTACGAGACATTCGTCAAGCTAAATAATAAAAGTACAATTATTAAAATAAACGAATGATGAAATAACTATTAACTGTTTAAAGATCACAATCCATAGTTTTTCGAATGAAATAATTATTAAAACTTACAATTGGTATTGCAAAAAATTTAAATTTGTTCTGTCCATATTGATCCTGGTTAATATACTTCCGGACTTTTTTTAATATGCTCTAAAGTTGCTTTGTCATCGCATTGGCCCTGTGCATAAGCAATGGCGACATCTGAAGTGCGACACCTGTCGGATCAAACTGGCGGTTTTACCCCCTTTATTTATAATATTTTAATTGAAAGTATCAAAGTAATCAAAGTAACAATAAAATAAAAAACATCTACTGCGTCACGCTTTGATATCGTATGCGTGAATGAATTCTGAATCAAATAACCATGAAAAATTTATAGTAAAATTATGTATAGAAACATTCAGAAAGTTTGAGTTATATTTTGGATACTTTCGGCAATATATGTAGCTATAATCGGCCGTGTAAGTTGTGTTTATACTGAGAGCCGTTACTCACGCTGATGGCGTTTCGTATATCCCCTCTCTTCAGCTGCACTAGGTGAATATGCGGTGTTGAAGAACAAGGGTCCCATTTTTTAATTAAAGTCCCATTTTTTAATTCATTGACTGCTGTTAAAAATAATATATTCAACCAAAATTTTTTTTATTTTTGCACAATTCAAACAAAATTTGTAATGACAAATACTAAAAACTGACCGTTATGTTGGTAAACATGCAAAAAATAAGAAAAGTGATCGATTATTATTTGCCAAGTAAGGAAAACAATACTGCGTAAGCAAAACAGTAAAACTGCTGCAAATATTTGTGTTGTCTTATTTGCAAGAATAAATAAGCTGACTGTTAAGTGATGTTAACTGTTAACTGTTATTCACTAATAACTTCAAAAGACAAATTATGATCATACCAAAATATCACATTTTGATGAATTATATTCATAGTTTCATACAGAATATGGGGATCCTTGAAGTCAAACCAATAACAATCATCAATAAGGCCAATCCAGCGTGAGTTTTTAATTTTTAATTCGTGCCTGCGCACTTGGATCATTTGCGACGGTCCAAAGGTCTGCGTCATCAGTCATCCAGACGATTATTCCGACTATGGATTTTGGCCTTCAAATAAAAATATATCTTATGATCTAATTGACAAAACCATACTGACTTTTGCAAGTAATTATCATATAGAACATTGAATGACATACTAAATCTAAATTTCAGGAATTTCCCATGATCAGAAGTACTTTTAATTAGAAATTGTATAGTAATTTTATAAAACCACATATAAGAATTACCGCGCATAAGAGCAGCACCTAAAAAATTTATTTTACAGCTCCAAAAGAATAAATCAATTGAAAAGTTAGGTCAAATGTTGGAGACTTGCGTTAAGATAGCATGAAAAAAGTAACATTGATTTCTCATTACTTTGCCACGATGACAGAACAACCTTAAACCTTGGATTGAATTTTGCCTCACGACGGCTTATTCAAATCCCAAACGATCTCATGTTCCATCTTTATGAAAATGTCAAAAAATAATGTCAAGATTTTTAAAAACATGATTTGAGTAGTATGCTTTTTAACTTATAATCCATACAGACCTCTTTTGATAAACATATTTAACGATTTAAGAAACAAGACTCGGAAAAAAGGTGAAAAGAAATTAATAAAACTAAATAGCTTAAATTGCCATCATAATTTCGCATTTATTAGCGTAATCCTCTGGCCTGGAAGTTTACACGAAATAGTTGTGCTCGTTTATCTCCCGCATGCAGCAAGCAATTAAGTATGCTTCTTGGTAAGGCACGGGGAACTAATTGAAAAGAGGTAGCGGGAAGAGAAAGAACTTGAAGAGACATAGATGAGGGAGATGGCATCAGAAAGAAAAAAAATAGGAGAACCAATCAAATAAGGGGCCTCGAAGAATCGGGGGTGGCGTTGTAGATGGAGCAAATATGAGTTACGACATTGCATTACATGTTACGCTTTTTTCAATTACGTTACAGGAGCACTTGAGAATACACAGCGGAGAGAAGCCTTTCCAGTGCAACAACTGTGGTAAGCGCTTCTCACACTCGGGTTCTTACTCGTCACACATGACGTCGAAGAAGTGCCTTGTTAACAATCTAAAAAAGTCACGCCAGAGCTCACTCGGCACCGCAGCCAATGGCGACCGAACCTCATCCGGCCAAAAATCCCAGTCACCACCACCTGCACCTTTGCCACTTCCACCACTATTGCAACAAAAGCAGCAGCTGCAGCAACAGCAGAACCCTCAAAACGTTCAACAACAGCAGTCCTTTCAACAGCAAGGGCACCACAAGTCTACCCCACAACAACAGCCAAACAAGTTGCAGCTCAGGCATGATGCTGAGTTATTCGCTACCAACAATAACACCTTTCGGCCGATTCTACCAAAGATTTCACCCTCTGAAGACCTGCAACGAGACTTGACTGGTACGTTAAAACTTGTATAGTATAAGTATAATATGGGCGCATCCAGTGAGGGCGAGCCACCTCGCGCGCGCAGCGCATTTTTCGCCCGAGTATGCTGTGCTCAACTCACTCACACGAGCTTAGGAAAAATCTAAAAAAATAATTAAAAAATGCAAATTGATGGATTTGGACTTGATATTAATGATGATGCTATTACTTTTTGCTCAAAAACTTTTTTATGAGGTGAAAAGTGACTTAGAAGTTTATGGCGTTTCTCTGAAATTCGCCACAATTTAAAAATAAAATTTACGCGAATCAAAAGAGCAACACTCGGATGAAACCTCCACAAATTTTCAGAGTCGGAGCGCAAGAAATGCATGAATGAAAAATAAATTAGGCCGTTAGCATTGGGTCACCCACGCTTGTCAGACAACTATATAGCTATAGTAAAAACAGTAGACTCACTGGTAACTACAAAGCGCCACATAGCGGCGAAGGCAGTAACTCCATGCGCCACGTGGCTGACCCCATGCCAACGTCTTTATTTGCTTGTCATTTACGCATTTCTTGCTCTCCTACTCTAAAAATTTGTGGAGGTGTCGTCCAAGCGTTTCTCTTTTGATTCACGTAAATTTTATCTCCCAGAACTGTGACGAATTTCAGAGAAACGTATGAACTTCAAAGTCATTTTTCTCAATGAAAAAAGGTTTTTAAATAAAAAGTAATAGCTCCATTATAAAGAGCAGATCAAAATCTATCTATTTTCATTTTTTCATTTTTTTTTTTAGATTTTTCCCGGTCCGTACGAGCGAGTTTAGCACAGTGTGCTCGGGCGAAAAATGCGCCATGCGAGCGAGGTGGCCCGCTCTCACTGGACGCGCCCATACACGAAAATATTTATTAAAACCATGTATCACCCTTAGTAATAGTAAAAAAAAACATTTTTCGCAGGAGCAGTCGTAGCTCAGTTGGTTAGGGTGCAAGTCTTAGTCAGTTGTGGTACGGCTGTTCAAGTGAGGTACGGGTTCGAATCACGGTAGGGTCAACTCGGAAATTTTTTTAGAGTTGTTTCCAGCTAGTTTTGCATCACAGGGCGACCCGGATGTGGGCTCTGTGGGCGCTCTGGGTAGGTGCAGGACTAGTTGAGAAAATGCGGGGTACAGGGGCGGAAAGAGGTTATGTACCACAGGGGGACCCGCGGATAGGCTTCGTGGGCGCTCTGGATAGGTCCGGAACTCCTTGGGGTAAGGTGGGGTCCAAGGGTGGAAAGAGAGATTAATATTAGTTAGGAAATATGGGACAAGGGGTTATAAGTTATAGGTTACGACGGGGTCTACGGTAAAAACATGGGTGTCATACAGTTGGGATTAGGATCAACACCCTTCACACCAAGGTGGTTGAAACTTTCAACTTGAAAGTGCCCGTAAAAATCAACTAAAGTTGATGTACGGGTAGAAATAAAAAAAAAAGTAAATAAAATTTTGCACATCACTTATTTTTGTATAAACTTATTGGTAATCAGTCGCTATAACCAATACATGAATAAAAAATTTTTATTTTTATTACATTCTATTACAAAAGAATAATTGACCATACATTTGTTTTTGGCGTTTTTGTGATAATCTAGGATTCTACGACATGCCTACACTGCTACCACAAATGATGGGATTTGGCAGTTACTTCTTGCACTCGTCCCTTGGTAAGATTCTAAGCCAGCTGCACTTAAAACAGGGATACCAACAGTCACAGCCAAATCAGTCATCTAATAGCCACCCTAATAACCATGCTAACTACCGCGTGGACGAGATAAATATCGAGAACTATGACGTGATGAGCCAACAAAGTGAGGCAGCTCTGAGCCCCACAACAACAGCTCCAGATTCCGAGGGTACCGAAGGCGGTCTAGAGTCGCCAGCGCCGCCACCCCCGGCTTTACTGCACCTCCATCATCCTGAACAGTTTCAAGAATTGGACACCGTCAGGCGACTATTGGAAACTGTTAACACTTCAGTTACGAAACAGCTACTTGAAGCCAATGTTAGAAAGCTTGCTTCTTCACCGTTGATGCTTGCTAAGGAGGAGGTCGACGAGGACTATCACGTATGTTCTTGAACTTATTGTTATGATATCCCTACATTTTTGTTTGACTCTAAAATGTTTACGAGAGTCTAAGAGCGGTATTTTATTATAAGATAACAATACATCTTACGTAAATAAAAAATGTATTTTGAAACACGCTTTATTGTAACATATGTACATACATACATACTTATACAGCGATATAAAGGATTACATTTCATTAGTTGTATTCGGTTCAGCAATCCCAAGCCCCTCAAGTCACTCTCCTACTATTAAAAAGTATGCATATATATATGAGACATTCTTTGTAAATGAATGACCCCCCTTCTACAAGATTGGTTGGATTTATTTAAGTTCTATAGTAGGTCAAAAGAAAGATCTCGACCTCTAGTTTTTAATGCCGAGTGGCATATGTAGTGAATCCACATTCCTGATCCAATATGGCTGTCTGAACCACGTGACCCACACATTTTAAGGTTTTCCATCAAAAGCCGCATGAAAAAAAATTGTTTGTCAGCCATATAATCCAAAATGGCAGCCAAATACGTAACATACACTTTTTTTTTTATTAACACGATTATAAAACTCGCTGAATGAACCCGACTGGAGTCTACGAAAGCTTAAATAAGCGGTCTTGATTTTTTCTATGAAAAGCCGTATGGAAAAAATTTTTTGTCAGCCATAGAATCAAGAATGGCGATCACGTGTTTTGGCCGCCATTTTGGATTCTATAGCTGATAAACAAAATTTTCCATACGGCTTTTGATGGAAAACCTCAATACCTTCCATTTAAGCATTCGTAGACTCCAGTCGGGTTCATGCAAAGAGTTTTATAATCTTTTTATTAGAAAAAAATGTGTAGGTCACGTGGTATAGGCAGCCATATTGGATCAGAAATGAGGATTCACTACGTATGCCACTCAGCATTAAAAACTAGAGGTTAAGACCTTCCTTTTGACCCCCTATAGAACTTTAATAAATCTAACCAATCTTGTAGAAGGGGGGTCATTCGTTCACAAAGAACATCTCATATATGTCTTGTATCTTACTATATACGCATATATAGTTGTAAGGATAACAAAAATTGGGCCATTCATTTTACAGTGTGAGAAAAAATTGTCTTTATCTTCATAATAAACTTTCGACACAGAAAATCATTATTTTAGGTGTCAAAGATGCATTAAAATTGCAATAAAAAGTTATAAGAATAAGCAGACAATAAGAGAATTTGTAATCGTTTCATATAGCGCAGCGATTTTTTTATCTGCAGATAACGATATTTTAGATTACCGCACAAAGCAAATGACCGGTGGATAGCGTTGGTAGATATATCTATAGTGATAAGGACGAAATATTACCAGCCACCCTAACCCCATCTCACCCCCTTCTCAGATCCACCTCAAAGCGCGGGCGAATTCGTTACACTATTACGTGTTTTGTATGATCGTCCTTTGATTGTGCCCCAATTGACCCCCTATCAGACAACCCAAACACCTGCTCCACCCCCCTCGAAAACTAGATCGTTTTCTCCGTTATTTCACGCAAAAAATCATGGTTCCAATTTTTCGGTGCCCCCCCCCCCCCCATCCAAATAAAAACTTAGAAATTTTTCAGCTTATTTCAGCTATCCTTAGAATCATATAAATTTATCATTTATATCAAGAACTTGAATAATCATATTTTAATCCAGCCCTAAACAATTATTATATATTTTTTATTAATTAATTTAAACCGATATACAAGTGTAGAAAATTCAAAGAATTATTATTTTAATGATTTCTCCAATCCACCATGCGCTAATAATTAAGGGGCACTTTTTTTACAGTGGTTTCCGAATTTGTCTTGCAAAAGAATTATTATAGCTTTAAGTAACCTAAGGCATTGTATGACAAATGTTTCTTTATAGCCTTTTGTATAAAACTTTAATGATACTAAGTAAACAGGCATAGTCCACTTTTAAAGTCTCATTCAAATTAAAAATATTTTTTTTCAAATTGAGAAAAAAGAATGACATTAAACAACAAAATAAATATTTAATTGTCATCAATGAAAATTTCTTTCCAAACAAAATTGTCAAGAATATTGTTATAATTTGACTATAATTGTATACATATATTTTCAACACATTGGTATCAGGACAATACTACATATAATAGACCCTCAGTAGGAATAAATAAAATAATAGCTCCAATCGCTAGAGTAATCTCAAAGGAACGTACATCTAAATAGATATGATCAATTACTGAAAAATTGATTGACAAATAAAATGTTTCCGAAGCGCAATTTTCATGCCATCATTCAAAACAATGTGACGTGATAGTGACGTAGGAACTTCTGAATTTTGAGAGGTTTATTGCCTTACAGTGGCATGACGTGAAACATTGAGTCAAGACGTCATTTTACCATATTCAAATACGCTTTGTCCGAAACCTAAAGTAGACTGTGAGAGCAAGTTAATGAGCTTACAACTCAAAAATATTTTGTTGTAAATGATCAAAATTCTTCAAGCAACCTCAGTAAATACATCCAAAGTAATTCGGATATGTTTTGAGGTTATATTATTCTCAATAAGTGCTGTATAACCGTATAATGATCTGTGCCGTTAAAGACAATAAGGTTAGTTCGGTCTTTTCCTCACCTAGAAAAACCGAATGAGCCGTAGAATATTCTGAAGTTCTGACATCATACCAAGTGACATCGGTTTAAATGTGACTTAAAATTTAAATAAATAATTATAATTTTATTACACCACATAAAAAAAAAAAATTGTCTTACACGGATACTCCGTGCACCATCTACTATCGATAAACAAATAATTTAGAAGACAGGCCAGTTCTCTATTGTCCATGAGAAAATGATGGCTCGTTAAAGTAAAGACCTATTCTGTCAAAACTCTGACCTTGAAATTTATTTATAGTCATCGCAAATGCTAACACTATTGGAAATTGATTACTGTATAAATCGAAATGTAAAAAGCTATTATTCCCAGAAGATAAATATATTCGATGTATAAAAACTCTACTTCCAATTTTTTCACCTGTAATAATTTTTACTTCAATGTCAAATTTATATAATTTGGTAATTTTCAATCATGTACCATCACGATGCCCATCATTAGTAAGTAAATTTCTTATCAACATAACTATAGCTTTTATTTTTAAATTTAGTTTATGCGGGGGAAGACCTCCCTGAATGTTATTTAACGTTTCCATCGACAAATTAAGATAAATATCATAATTATGTATGTCATCTCTTTTATACATTGCTTAATCAATACTGTAATTCGTTACTTTCTTTCTTTCCATATTATTTCAAATTTTATTATTAAAAAAAAATAGAGTTCCCATTAAAAGTAGTTAATATTGCACTATTCAAATTAAAATTAAAATTTTTGTCAAATATTTTCGAGCGAACGTCTGAAGTTAACTAATTATCTAAAATTATTAATTTTTTAATTATTTTGTTTCCAATATTTAACAGCATTTCTGAAAAATTGTCATCCTCTGATCGAATATTGCTATTAAATTTGAAAATTTAGAATAATCTCCGTAAATATGATGATTTTATTGTTTCGTTTAATATTATGCTTCTATTACTAATTTTAACAAAATTTAAAATTATATTACTTACTATAATCTCACTGTAAACTTATATCCATAATTGATTCTAAAATTTTCAAAAATTACCAAAAAAAAAGGATCATCACAGTTTCTGTAATAGTAATGATTGCGTCAATATTATATACATATACATATGTATCAATATTATCCTTAAATACCAAAAAAAGTCCTTATCAGTTGTCAATTAGTAACAATTATTTGATACATCAGTGAAATCAATAAATGTATTGACTATAACTGTTCGAATTTTTAGCGATTTTTGCTGAGATCCCTTTGATAATCTATTTTTTTACGCATATGTGTATTAAAAATTAAATTCTTGTATTTGTTATTCAGACGTAAGAATGACAATATTAAAATATGGAGGTTGGCGCGCGGATATTTACTCAATACTCTGTATTAATGCACACTATTCAACATTTATATTACTATTATATTTCATCAATGAAAATTCATTGTACTGTATAACCATTAAATCATCAACCAAAATTTTTTTAGTACTATTTTTTATTCTATATGTATTTCGATCTGAAATATTATTTTTTTCTCTGGATTCTGGATGACCATTTTTTTATAGATGTACTATCGCTAATATTTTTTGGAAAATCAATTTTACAAATTTTTTCATTTCTACATAAACATGGACTATAAATATTATGCGGGCCATGCAGCATGTATTTATTACCTGATTTTTTCAGCTTTTTATCATTTGAGAGAATCTCTATAGCAATAATATTATCAATATCATCAGGTCTTATAATTTTGTTATCAGTATGCAACGTTACCAGTATATGAGCCTGTGGTAAATCTCTTTTTTGAAATTCAGTAGTATAAACGCATGCTATTGTTTTATTGAATAAATTATTTTTGTTATATCATCCAAAATATATTGTAACTTTGTATGAAATAATCTTGCAGTTATATTACGTATATCGTTTGATGAAGTGTTTTTTGCAAAGTCTTTTAATACATTTTTAATTACCTTCCATTTTGAATTACATGTAATAGTGATGAATAAGTCTGGTCTACTACATTTTCTCATAATTGTCATTACATCATGATAATGCGGTTGTATGTAACATGGTCCGCCTACATACTTCGAAAGTAAAATAAAGAGATACTATATTACAAGCATGTAAAAAAATAATTGTTGTGTTAATATTACTGATCTTAATAAGGGATCGAATATTACAGTTTTTGGTCTATAAGACAATCTGTACGTATAGTATTGTAACAATGAAATCATTTTATTTTTTTTATAAAAAAATTTTAAATCGGTTATCCTCCAACCAAAGTCACCTAAGGGAAATAGTAAAGAAAAATCATGGGATCAACATATTTGGATAGTTTGTACAAATTAGTATGAGTTGGTACATTTTCAGGAAGATTTTTCGGATAAATACATAAATCGAAATCATCAAATATTTCATTCTTAGAAACCGTTAAAGCAACACACTCTGCTATCATAGGTTTATTATATCTATTATTGAACAGTTTTTTTAATCTAAAGTAATTACTATAACAATAAACGATTAGTGCGCATGTGATGGTATTTTTTATTTTAAAAAATGGTATAAAACATAGTAATTAATCAAGACAGTCACATTTCTGGGGGTTGGCGCGCGAAGCATGCAGGGGGCGAAGCCCCACTAGTATACACATTACATATACACATATAAACGAGAGCCATAGCTATTGATGTACATTTGTACAGCACAAGAGTGCCTCAGGCCGTCTTGGGTTGCAAAACCGAACATAACTATTATAACGTTTGTAAAGTGCTTAGATGTCAGCATTAAGTAATTCTTTGTAATTTCTTGAGGATAGAAATACGCGTGCATGTCCTATATATAATAAACAGAAGATCAATAAGCTTCGGAAACATATTCTAATAATTTGTCTTACTAGTCGATTTAAATGTTTTACATACGCTGTAAGCAAGTATTAGCTCACTAATGTATGAAATTTTGTGAAAATCTGACTTAATTCCATAGAAATTTTTTAAGTAGAAGAGCAAGTTTAGTCTCTATGAGAATCCATGTACTGCAGCTTACACAATCTGTTTCATTAATTTCTTGGTTTAGAAGGACTGAAAGGTCTCGAAACATTGCATTATATCTTTTTAGTACATTTTTGTACCTGCAAACACAACTTTGTCAACAAGTATGGTCAGCATATCATTGGGAGTGTTTATCTTACCGACTACTACACAGAGATAAATTTTCATTCGTTAATAACCGTATAGCTATTCTAACGTAAAAATGAGTAGTCATAAAGCCGGTACTTCCAGGAATCAACCAAGCCATAATTTGTTGTAATCAATTGCTGATTAAGGAGGGAAAAAGTTACAACATGTAATCATGATAGACAATTTTTTAGATGCTTATAATCTGAGAAGGAATTTCTCTCAAAAAGCAATGTATGAAAGGATCAATACAGAGCTTCTTCACCAAGAAGACGAATAAACATGTTTTTATTATTCTTGAAAATATTTAGTTAAAAAAAAACTTACTTAGTAAATCTTAAATGTTGCAAATTTTTAAGGTGCTTTGCCCGAAAAATCAATTTTTATATTTTTGCTTACAAATTTTTTTGTAGGTACATTATACGTTAATACACGTTCCTGGTAAATTTGACAGAGATCGCATGTTTAGTTTTTGTAAAAAACAATTTCAAAGTTCTTTAAAATCATATGACCGTCCTTATCGAACAACCGGAGTCTTACGGAACAGTCAAATAAAAACTTTCATCTTATTCTTGAAAGTTTAAGAATTTTTTTGATCAGTTGTAGAAAAAAATCGTACGCTTACTTTTCAAGTAATTTCAGTTATGAAACGAAAAACGACGAAAAATAAAGTTTAAATTTGCTTTCGACACACACACGTGCTCGTTTTGCTCTATCAGTGAATGACGTTTATGAAAGTATCGCTATATGGCGTACCTCTCGAGGGCAAAACACTGTAAGTTACGTACTACTGCTAAATTTGCAACTTAATTTTTCAAACCAACTATTTACTGTTAAACCAAATATATAAGGAGATGCACGTTTGCATTTTAATTTTATAGGTTCAATATAAATTTCAGACCATTCCATGCTTTGATCATTGAGACAAGTTACAATTCTGATTAGGAGCACCTTAATACTCTTCCATGATCACGCGTTTGATTTTTCTCTTTTAATTTCCAACTAATCACAAGAAATTTTGGCTTGAATAATTCCTCGAAGTACTAACGTCTGCATCGTATCGTGTTTCCGCTTATTTGAATGAAAATAGCGGTGTAGTTGATAACACAGTACCACAAAAAAATATGTCAGAGTATACATAAGCGAATTTATGTTCCCCAAATATTTTGTGGTACTGCATCTGAATCTGATGTCCAAATTTTTTCCATCACATCATAATTTTAACCTAGTCTCGAAAAACACTGAAAATAAGCATGAAAATAGCTTAACATGGTAGATATTGAAAATAAAATTAATCATTACAATAGTTAAAAAAGTATCACTTTTATTTCCCAAGGCGACAATACTTTCAAAAACCTTTGAGGGGCAGCCACTACTTTAAAGTTGTTTTCTAAGCTCTAAAAATCACGAAAGATCGTATACAACCCGAAATTATATGCACACAAACAAAGTGTTTTCTATAGAAGAGTTCTAATATCTTCTGTCTTGTGTATTATGCTGTGCTTTATCACACTTCAAACGCGAGACTGCCTAACTATGTCATGGTTCCAACCTAACCTTAAAAAACATTAAAACAAAGCATAAACCATCAAAGATAGGCATATATAGTTTCAAATGTAACTCTTCATTGGTCATCTCGGAATTAAAATCATGCATCGTAGGTTACTGATACCGATTACAGTATCGTTATTACATCCATTCTGTTATTTGTTTCTTCTAACCCCAAAAAAAAACTGAAATGTATCTAAAATGGAATAACACATGTGAAAAATTAGAACTAGTTGATGAAAGCTGCCTATGTAGAAGTCTTGCAAAAACTTTAATGTGCTAAACAGGAACAATCGGGAGTTCCTTTACTATGTCATTATGTTTACATTACCTTAAAACAATAAGTAGAAGAATAGCTAAATGTATCCATATAATGCATAATAAAATGTAGCAAGGGTTCAAACAAAAGTCGGCATTTATTTTAGAGTATTGGTAGTAAATATGGTATTAATTACTGTATTGCGTAAGAATGTATAAATAAAGCGCATTATGGTATTAGTTAACTGATGTCAGACAAACTATGCGAAGTTTCTAAAAGTAATCAGAAATCTGTACTTCATTTGATAGCTTTAACAGCTTTACGTTTAAATTGACGTTAGCTTATCGTTTAATTTTAGTAAGTTATCCTACAGATATCTCACAGGTAACTAAGCCTGATTGGGTGTCTACCAAAACATCCGGTTACTTACATCGACGTATATCTGTACAAATACACACATATATTTTACGGAAAAATGTATTGATGGTCATCCCTCTGTATGGGAATATGATAGAATGGACTGCCCCACAGACTGACTGCCCACCTACATGACAACCCACCGAAAGAACGCAACCAGTTTTGCCTGACGTACACATCGGAAAAAATACTTCTCAGATCTAGTAGAACATGGGATACTATTTCTTAAAGGCTCAATATCGATTTCAAGTTTAAAAACATGAGTCTGCTCAGATGATCTTTCCTTTATTGAGTCAAAATAAAGTCGTATCCACAATTCTTAACAATCTTACTTGATTGATAAAGCAACTTAGCATGCGATAAACATGACATAAACACACTAAAAATGTTGCTATTAGATAAAAGTTCACTTTCTATACGTTTTCTATCATAGAGAATCATCAACTCTTTTTTTGAGGCTATAAACGCATGATTACGTAAAAAATAATTTATACGTTATATTAATGACAATTACTCTAAAATAGGAATCCCAATTTTGTTTAAACTCGTGCTACATGTAAGTATGTATTATATGCATAAGTGTGGTTATATTTCTGCCTATTGCCTTAAGGTTACGAAAATATTGTGACACAAAAGAAAAGTTTCAAATGGTTTCTGTTGTACACATTGATTGTGCGTAAGACTTTTTCATAGACAACTCTATTAAACTGTCTCTAATTATTTCCATATGTTTTTTAATTTCAGTATGAATTTGAGTGTTTTTGAATGGATAGAATGGATTTGAATTTTCGTGTGGATAGAATTTAGGGTTATATACGATCTCCCGTGGTTTTCAGACGTTAGGGAACAATTTTAAAGTAGTAAATGGCACTTAAACGTTCTTATAAGTATAGGTGCCTTTGAAAATAAAAGTTGTTTCCTTTCTAACTTCTGTGATGATTTATTTTATTCTCAACATCTATGTTTAGCCATTATTATGCTTATTTTTAGTGTTTTTGAGGTTGGGTTAAAATTATAATGTGATGGAGTAATTTGGACACTGGATTCAGATTTAGCACCTTAAAAAACGTAGCACATTTACATTCGCTTACGTATATCCTTACTTTTTTTTTGTGGTCCTGTGAAATTAAGGAAAATTTAGTAAAGTGACGTGGTCGGTAGGGTATAAATTTACAATGATATACTAAATGCCCGTATAAGATAATTCACCAACTTAAATAAAATATTTCATGTATGTCTAATCTTAGTATCAGGACAGCGAAGTGTCAAGTGAAATGACACATTATCCAATGGACTGGTCGGCAACAGAGCAGTGCGACTCTCCCAGTGAGGGTTGTATCTCAAAGCTCGAAGATGACCATCACAAAATTACTCCACCGTCAGTGACATCATTATCAATGGCACACCGAGCACGTAAACGTAAAGCCGAAAATGGTTTATCAACCCACACCTCGGAGGCTGATACCGAGGATGAGGCGTCGACGCCACAACAGCATCATCAACCGAACATCACTAACAATGGAACTCTGCGCCGAGTCAGGTCAAGGTCACTTATTGACGATGAGCAGCTTGCCGTACTTAAGAGCTACTACGCTATTAACCCACGGCCAAAAAAAGAGGAGATTACCATGATAGCTAACTACATTAATTTTCCTACTCGCGTTGTACAGGTTTGTTCGTCAGTTTTATTTTTAGCCTTTTTTCTGCTTGCCACATAATTTTTTTTGCGATTCAAATCCAAGACGATTTGCATTTTTATACTGTTTGTTTCTCACCGTAATTTAGAACATTATTCATTCGTAGGTCTGGTTTCAAAATTCACGAGCAAGGGATCGACGTGAAGCTAAAATGCCAGATTTAATGCCACTTCCAAACCTTAACAACGACATGCACAACGATCAGCCACTTGACTTATCAAAAAAAGAGATCGTCGAAACAGTGTTTACGCCAAAAGATAGCAGTGACGCTTCAAGTAGACACACGGCTTCACCTTATTGTCCTAAAGAAGATGCAGTGGTGCCAAAAGTATTAATTAACAATAATGTTGAGCTCGATGATACAGAAGAGTCAGCCCTTGTTATAGATGAAGAAGCTACTGATTCTGTCGAAGTGAAGTCAGAAGACCCTGTAGAAGTTGTTATTAATGTACTTATCTTTTTTTCTGGCATTGCCTTTGTCAAGTATCATTTCATGAACTAACCAAATCGAAGACTCATTAAAACTTCTTATTTTTATAGACTGAAATACCAGTTGTGCAAGCAAAAAATAATGTTGAAGTAAGAATTACTGCTGATCCACCTATACAAACAGAAACTGAACAAGAGGGTCTGTATTTTTGCAATCAATGCGACAAAACATTTTCCAAGCACAGCTCTCTAACAAGACATAAATATGAACATTCCGGTAAGTCTTTTTTTGCACTTCGTATGTGCGATTCTTTCATCATACATAATACTAATTATTTATCCTTACAATCACTAAAGAATGGAACAAAGAACGGATTATAAAAAGGATTAAAAACTAATAATACAACAAATATTTTACCTCTTTACGTGAAATAAGACATGAATAGACGTCTATCAAAAAATTCAGACACTTTCCATCCTTAGTACTCGTAAATTGAAACAATTTTTTTCAAGGCAGTCCTTAAGGATGCAATATTTTTCGTTCTAGATATCCTACAACAACATAAATAGTAGTTTTCGTCAATGATGTGCATCTCTCCAGGGTGATTACTGGGCACAAAAGCGCTTGCAAAGCAAAATATGAAAGATGAGACAATTGTATGTTTTTCGTTATAAGTTTGAATGAAAACTTAGATATAAAATGTGATTTGGGGCACGTGAAAGTATACACAATTTTTAATTAGGTTCTACCTTGCGAGACATTTTTTTTTAGTATAGAGATCCTGAAAAACGGGAATAATACTTCAAGTGAGCCGTAACTCGTGCTTTATAAAACCTCTTTTTAGCTTGTTTTTCAATTTCAAAACTAAAATTTCGAAATTTTCAATTATACTCTTATTACTCTTTTGAATGTTACTTCGTTAAAAATGTATAAAGTATTGACTACTATGGCTACGATTCGCTCGTTAGCAGCATCGACAAAAATTAGTTTTGCAATTAGTTGTTGAGAAACTCTTAGTACAAATTTTGTACGTTACTTGATTGGTAAGTTATAATTGAAATAACTCGATATGATAACCACAATAATGACTGTTATATCAGTCGTGGGTCCAAACAATTATTTGTGCAATCAATTCATTGTCAATAAATATTTAATAATTTACTGGCTGCCCTCCCCCCTCCCTGTTTATTGGTTTTTAGTCTCTTGAGTTTGTGGGACTTATAAGTTAGATTATAGGGTTAATTGGTTCCATAGCTTGGGATTGAGATAGTTGGTTTCCATGTTTTTGAGTGTTGCGCTGAGGTCGGGCGACGCTTTTATGCACACTAGGCAGCTTTCTACCGTCTTACCTCCTTGGATTCGTACCTGTTCAAAGGATTATGGTAGTGCTTGCGCTCAGTGACGAGAAGAATGATACTACCATAACTATATCGTTATCGGATAAAAAATAGTTCATGAAATCGTAATAATTAGTAGTAATTACGATCCTGCCCCCACAAGCGAGTAAATAAATTTCTAAGAATAATTTTTTACTGTAAAACATACACATAGATATTTACAAACCTAGGGTGGTGAAGTATAGAATGATCCAGATTGCATTTTTATTGTCACTCGAGGCGAAGCCAAGAGAGCCAAACATGTGATCTGACCATGTTTTACTTCCGCCCGTGGTGTGTATCTTATTTTACACCTAACCTGGACTAGGACTGACAAATCACGTTATAAGTCTGTTTTGGGCTAGGTTGTGATGTAAAAATATTAGAAATTAAGTAGCATTTATTAATAAATAGACTCCTACAAGACTCTTACAATAATATTCTGGTTCTTAAACTAATAAAACTTTCCTTCAGCAACCGTTCAGGTTGTAGACCGACTCTAGCAGTCACAGTTTTCTCAACAAGTGGTTGATGCTAGGCGACCATCATGCACTGTTATATCTTTGTTCGACAGGGTTTCCACAATAACCGTGATATTTAGTTAGCTAATTATATTCTGTAAATTTTTTACAGCAATGCGAAAATTGTATTGTAGTTCTTTGGACAGAAGTATCTAAACTTTTTAATCCAGGACTGAGAACTCCGTGTGCTACATATAAAATTGTTGAAATCGTCGATATTGAAAACAATTATCACATCAATCATAATAGTAACAATGATACATAAATATATATGTAAAGAAAATATATTTCCTGTATTCAAATACACCGCGCCTTATGCACAGTAAAAGTCTAGTTTTAATCTGGTAACGCGGAGTTATAGTTTAGTAATATTAATAATGAGAGATAGATAGATAGAGAGACATTACACATGAAAACACGTGTGTTTAATTTTCACAATTGTAATTGAATTAAAAAGTTAATGAAGATAGTGTAAAAGCATAAGTGTAACAGAAGGAATATACAAGCTTTAACTGTCGTTCCTCTCGTTACAGGTAAGATTGGTAATATTGTACATAGAATTGTAATATGATAAATAAAACTTTCTATCTCTCGTTACAGAGCAGTGAATTAAGTTTCTATTCCCGAAAACCCTTAATGAATATTATGAGATAACTGTCTTCTAAAACGACAATTCAAGTAATAATGGCTAAGAAGTTAGTTTGAATTCTCATGGGTGGCATCACCTAAGGATACGAAGTCAAACACCATAACCATAACCTAAATTACTACAAAAGATGATAAAAAATACAGTTTACCAGAGGATAATATGTACATAGGCACACATATAAGAAATTAATGAAGAGAGACAACTTTATCAAAGTCAAAAACCGCTTGAAAAAGAAACGTCAAATGATGAAATTTTGGATTACTTTATCACCGGACCTGGAACCATTTTACATGGATAATCATGGTAATGTTTGATTTATGGATATGTATTTAGAAGAAATGGAAGAGAAAAAAAAAAAAAAATTCTTAAAACACTTTTATGAAAAAAAATAACAAAGTAATGCACTTAAAAAAAATGAATAAATTGCTTTGCGCATATAACTTAAAACTCTTTATCAGCAAGAACAATAATTCGATAAAAAATTTTCTCATTTAACAATTTAAATGAAAAGTGTGGGTGCTGACATAAAATTTAACATTAGAAAATTCGGTCATGATTAAGAAATATAATTGATATGCCATAATACTTAAGATACAATGTACACCGTATTATACGACAATATACTATTAGTCTGATAAATTGAATACACATAGACAAAATATCTCGTATTATAAACAGATGGTAAACTTACTGCAGAACGCTGCATGATGAAACTTACTACACATATACACATGTTATAATTGTACTCGTGAATATATGTGACTATACTTTTTTAGTTGTTCTAGAGCAGAAGAGTATCAAAACGAATACCATGTCAGCACCCACACTTTTCATTTCAATTCTTTCATAAGAAAAATTTTTAACGAATTTTTGTTCTTGCTGATAAAGAGTTTTAAATTATTTGTGCAAAGCCATTTTTTTTTTTTTTATGCATCACTTTGTTGTATTTTTTTAGAAAAGTTTGTTTTTAAAAACTTTTTTTTAATTTTTGATTTTATTGTTTTTAGTTATAAATTCTTTTTTAAGAATTTATTATAAAACTTTAATCATTTTTAATGACATTTTACAGCTTGTTGTATTCTACTCGTTTTAAAGATAAAGCTGATCCACTATTTTATTGTGGTGGCCATATTAGATTTACTACAAAATTGAATATACTAAATTGCATTGTCATTGAAACCTAAAGTGTGGGCAGAATTTCAGCCCGATCGGATGTCAGGAAGTGTCCCGAAAACTCGATCGCAAGATTTGATTCTCAACACACATACGTACATACAGACGTAAGAGTAAATTAAGGAAATGTGTGTAATAAAAAGAATGATAGTTTACATGAAACATTAGAAAAATTAGTAGAAATCACACAAAGAAAAGGTTATGAGCAGAATTAAAAAGATATTTTAACAAAATTTACAATTGAAAAATTTAACAGTAAAAATCCTAATCCAAACCAATGGATAAAAATTTTTGAAAAAGAGTGTCCAAGATTCGATATAAATAAAGATGGAATAAAAATAAAAGTATTGAGACTATTTTTTGAAAAGAGCTGACTGGATTGGTACAGTTCTATAATCACAAAACTCACAATCGACTCGAACTGGACTGAATGGAAAAAAAACTTTCTGGAGGTGTTTGCTAATAATGGTTGGAGCACGGTAACGTATGCCCTTGCCTTTAGATATAAAAAAGGGTCATTAGATGATTGTGCTTTAAAAAAAAAAGAAATTTTACTGGATATGAATGAAAATATAGATGTGAAGACGTTGGTAGCTCTAATAGCAACTGGATTACCAGATTTTTAAAAGAAAAAAAATGGAATGACAGAATATAATAAAAAAAATAAAGAAAAGAAGCCACGCAAAATATGTGAAAACTTGAGTAAAGGCATCAGATATCATCCTAAAGAGTCATGTTGGTTCAAGACGAAAGATATCGGTATAGACAGAACCAATAAACCCAAAGTAATAATTCAACTATAAATGTACAATTGAACACAGCAGAAAAAAACTAGAAGTGACACCACTAGTTAAAGTCAAAATATTATTAGAAAATAAATTAAATTTAGAAGGGACTTATGATACAGGGCCTCAGGTCTCACTGATAAATGCAAAATTTGTTCAAATTCTGAAAGAAACAGATATTAATAAAGTATATTTAAAGCCGGCTAATGGTGTGAAAAAAACAAAAGTTATGATAACCGTTGAAATAGACAAGTGGTCGTGGGACTGCCAGGAGAATGTATGCTCAATAAAGAGAAAGAAAAAATTATCATCTATCGATAACATAGCAACCTGACATCAGCTCGATTGACGTACATTTCGCAAATTCTAAGTGTTCAAATCAAATGGCCACAAGAATTTAAAAAACTTCAAAAAACAGAAAAACGCTAAATGTCAAAGAGAAAGCAAAATGGACAAAAAATAACAATTTTACGGGTTTCCTAAAGAGATGATATATAGTAGAGCGCACTAGTAAAGAGGTTACGATACACTTTTAAAAATAACATTTATTTTCTATGTTTTGCATATATTACGATATAATAGGGGTGTTAAATTTCAAAAACCTTACAGCACGCAAAAATATTTATATGAATGTGCATAGATTATTTCGACATGATTTTATGACAAATAACTTTCATATAAACGAAAGAACGGTGTATCTCAAAGAAAAAGCCAGATAAACCAAAAATAATATTTTGTATAGGTTTCCTGGTGGAGAAAACAATATCGCCCCCTCTAATAAAATAGGTATTAATACCATATAATTACTTTAAAAAATGCCGTTACTTCTGAACATTAATATGTCTTTGCTACATGTATTACAGAAACAGTATTTCTTTGCAAAACAAATTGATAAAAAATTTAGAAAAAACAATTATTTGAAAAACAGGATATATTTTCCATGATAACTTCAAAGAGCAGGACTATTCATGTATTAAAAAAATTATTTTACAACATTGTCCAATATTTCAGCAATATCATGTTATCATCATAGGGATACCTTTTTAAAATTACAGTTATACAAAGGATGAGTAAATAATGCATAGATAAGTTTCATTTAAGACTAAAAAATTCATCTAATCTACAGATGAAATCATTGAGTCAACAATTCTAATCAGTTATATATTCTTTTTGATTTAAACAGTACGACGAGAATTCATCAGTATCACACAACCCACATAGCATAGCACGTTTCTAAAATGTTTCTAAAACGTTTAATTAATTTGAAATTTACAAACATTTCTCACAAGAGCTCAGAGACATTTCCGAAACGTCTTTAAAACCGTAAAATGTCCGTTGCTGAGCTGAGCATAAGTTATATGATACGTTTTAGAAACGTTTCCGGAATGTTCCTGAAACGTTATTGAATTTAGTGCAAATTTAGGAAAAAATTAATCATTTTTATTTTTTTAGCAATACCTAAATTGATAAATAATTAAAACAATATAAGTAAAATTTGAAGAAAAAAAAAGACCTCACCCCGGGATACGAACTGGGTCTGCTAAGATAAAAGGCGAGTATCTTATCCACTTAACCAGAGAGGACAAAAATACCGTGTTCATTAATTACATCACTATAATATACAAAAACCAGTATTTTTGTTTTCCGTCATTACAACTGAATTATGGAAATACAAATGTGTGTTTGGAGAATTTACTAACTGAATTATGTTTGGAAACATTTTCATCTTTCACTAATAATATTTTTCGTCTTACGTTCACTCTTACACTGAGAGAAGTGGTGTTAAAAAATTTATTATAAGTATATTAAAAATTACTATATTTTTTAGGAAAGCTGAGACATACTCGTCTGATGACGCAA
>JAPYYV010008022.1:394-16386 GCA_030522625.1 Copidosoma aretas | reverse complement strand
TTTGTTGTGATATCTCATAGGCACAATACAAATTTAACCAGGTTTATTCGGCAACTTTGTCCTGCAGATGGCGTGCGGGGAGACATGCCCACAGCGAATTGCAACCTCTCGATGGCTCCACCATACATCACTTTTACTACATAGAGTTGCCTGATTGAAGCTGTGGATAAGGGAGACTCCAATCCTGCATCTTACCTATCGATGATAAGGCAGAGACATCTTACGGTAAACTGTAGCCCGATAGGTACATGAAGGTTTTTGAATTTTTATGCATATGAGTAAAACAAAAGTCCGAAAGATGACTCCTAGTGTATTGCATTCCACCTAAACAAATGTTCGAATGAGAATTGACATTTTCATTGAATATAAATATATATTATACATATACCAAAGAAATTAAAACTTTAGGCTTAGGATTGTGTAAAATCGTTCATATCAAGTTTCTAATTAAATATTTATAGAACTCTAAGTAAATAATTACCATGATAAATTTGTCATTAGAATCCTTTCTCCCGTACTTTTTCAACTTCTAGCATTATAATTGTAAACATGACATGTTTTGCTAAAATTTAATACATGAAAACGGTTGTTTCAGCTCTTATACCAAGGGTCCACAGGGATCTTGTTTATGTTCGATTTTAATTGAAATTTAATGCAAAGTTACTCTAAGAAAGACCTCTATTTTTGGGTACATCAAAAAAAATTCATCCAAGTGGAGTAGAAAAGGTAATCTTATATATACGTCTGTCGACTAAAATACCCTCTCTTTTCTCTTCTCTATCCTACTGTTATGCACAACCATACGCCTGCAGCATAAACTATACTTATTTCCGTGGGCTATGACACGATTTAATAAACCAACGTGTCATATGGAATGTAAACAGTGACACAGCAGGTCGGACACTCGAGCTTGTGAAACGAGCGTTGAAGAATCTCGCACCGTAATTTTACAAAAAGGCTTGTCACGTCTATTCGACACTGCACCGGTAATTATTTGTACATGCGGCTGGAGCATGCAGGAGCGCTAGGGTCCGCATGCGTGTGCTTCTCGTGTTACATGCATAATATTACACGGCACGAGGAAGACATTACATGTCGGTGGCTGCTGCTGCCGCTACTGATATTGCTGATGTTACCTGTCGTCATCATGGTCATTTGAAATTCAGAGTACGCTCAAGTACTTATTCTGATTTCTTGATTTTAATGACGGCGGTCCGTCTAATTGATCCCTATCAACGTATTTATGTAGCCGATAGCTATTATTAAGGAATGTATTTATTTTTGTTCCATTTTCCGATACTTATATCCCAGCTGGTCTAATACCGAAAAAATATGAAACTTATATAAGTATAAATGTTTGAAATTTAAGTTAATATCGAGTGTATGAAAAAAAGTATGAAAATTTGCAAGGTACGCTTTCATTAATCAACTTGTTCCAGATACAAGGTGTCACCTGCAATTTCAATTCAAAATTCCCTAACTGTCCCCAATTTTTTCCATGACAAATTTGTAATTTTCTCTGAAATTATTTGTAATCATGCAGGTGAAAAAAAAAAAATTTTGGGGAATTTCAAGATTATTAAATGTCAATAAGAACTAATTAACGTACACGTACGTGGCTTGGCAGCTCGACTTGTAGTTCACGTGATCATCGACGTAGACGTTTGAATTGTTTTCTTTTCCTTTTTTTCAAAGTTAATGGCATCATAGATTTCCCTGATTTTTCAGAAAACAAAGCGAATTCCCTGACTTTCCATGACTTTTTTTAGTCTTCTGCAAATTCCCTGACTTTCCCTGACTTTCCAGTTTTCCCTGACAGGTGGCCACTCTAAGATATTATGAGTGTATACAATGAATGTATATATTATATTCGATGTTGAAACCATGTAGAATTCTGCTATATGCGTGTGTTACAGTGGAAATAAAAAATGTACATGTGTGATAAATTGACTAGCGTTGCCAAGAACAACGATTGTTTGATTGATATTTGGTTATCAAAGAAGGCAGATCGTGCCCAGTCTCTGATAAGTTTAGACGTTTTCATTTATCACAACGAGTAATTAAATAAATTTTTGATCTCCAATACAAATCGTAGCAAATTCAATTGTTTCTATGAGTCACGTGTCACTTCACTAATTGAGGATCGAGTTTGTCGCTGAAATTTTTGTCAAGCTTAAACCTCCCCGCACACTTTTTTTTGCTGAAGTTGAAAAGCCTTAGTTGTCGTCAGCCACTTATTTGTAATGTAATATTTGTAAACAGTGCATCGCTAGGATATCACGCATATATCCATGCCAAATTTCAAACGATTTCGCTCATTAGTTACCGAAATATCGCGAATTATGTATAAAAAAGTGATTAAAATATTGTTTGGAAAAAATACAGTTTTTAATTATTATCTCGATAAATATTGATTTTCTAATTCATTCGGGAACTTTTATAATTCTTTACACTATCCGCGAACTTAAGTTCCTTTTCGAGTGTTATGCATCATACTCTGCCTGTTTTTTTTTTTTAATAACACAGAGTAGTGTGAGAGCTCATCATCGCCATCGTTTCCTCGATATTTACGAGTTTAGCCTCGTACATATTATATACACATATTCCTTCTTCTAAATTTACAAACCGACAATATTACCGTTATTCAATGTTTCTTTCCATCCGGCGTAAACAATTCTACGGTCGCACCTGTAAATCATACCCAGAGAAGTAAATATATACTCTATGCATCTTCTTCACAGAATATCAGGTGTTCGCCATGTGCTTGATTAACACGAGAGACCTGCCGCTCGAGCGCTAATTGAAGGTTTACGTAAGGCTCGAGCGCAAGAGAGGAAATATAGCTATGTACCCAGTGTTTCTCATTCGCACCCCCATTCGCTCGCTTTTTGCAGGAATCTCGTCTTCTTCTTTCTTTCTCTCTCACTCCGCAATTTGCTCGCTCTTCGACTGTTGGTTCGCATTAGCACTGCTCTTCTTTTTCCGTCCACGTTTTTTTCAAAAAGACACCGAGTCATTGACACTTTCTTCTCCCTCGGTCTACCCTGTTTACTGTATCCGTTCGCCTGCACCTTTTCTTCGGTGATTTGATTTAGTACATCCCACAGTTTTGACCATTATCATAGGCGTTTGTATTCGCTTGGTGCAATATTGTTATTTTACACTTCTTATTTTGTTTTTACAAGCAGACCTAAGTTTTTAGCTGCTGTCAGTAAACATAACTAAATGATGAAAAGCACAAACGATGAAATTAGAAAACAACTCCTTAGAAACGACAAATATATTGACACTTCTCCATGTCACAATAACGACGAAAAAAGAAAATGACTCCGGGAATATGACGACCATTCCTGTACTTCGTACCTGTGGTGACAATAAGCTATGTCTTGTCACCTTTAAAATGCAAGTTACAATTAATAATCAACTTCCAATAATTTATCAAGCAGTAAAAATAGAATCAACCTAGCAGCCCAACATCATAAAAGTGATCGTAACCCGTTGAATTGGCGCACACTGTACATCCAACAATAAATGCTTACGAAATCAATCGGTACGCGATCGCTGATTTCCCGGTCGGAAAAGTCCCTGAGATTGCCAAGATACGTCTCACATACGTACGTGGAAGCGTGTAGCTAAAGGATTAGCTTGCTCTAGGTGTGTATTTCCGTGCAGCGACGATTATTGTTCCTGGAGCAGCAGCTATTTATGTACATATACCATTTCTACACAAGTCGATCGGCTGATTCATAGTGTCCGGCATAAATGATGAGAGCGAGCAAACTACGCGGTGAATCCGATGTCCGTTCCTCTGGAATTTTTTTTTCTCGCGATTCATATCAAGTATAGGCACGCCTCCGTCTGCTCAGGTGCGTTTTTGTAAGCTCTTGCGCGATGTGACACTGAGACCTTCTGCACGATGATAGATCCGAGAATTCAAGTATACGTTTAATAAACGTGTAGTAAGTTATCGTTAAATACATACCTATAATATACGTGGGGACGATTGCTTGGAGAGATCATCAAGAATCTAACGGTTGACTTAGTCATAATATTTTTTTGCTGTTCACTGATAAATTTATACATTCTATTAGCAACCTCTCTTAGAGTTTATTCCAAGATAAAATAAATGTTGTTTTTACGTCGATGTATTTAAAAATAGTTTTGTTTTTCGTTGCCGAGAAATTTCTATAAACAAAATACCTAATTAATTTTCAGAATTCAAAAATAGTTCATACTATTTTGGACTGCAATAATCGTCTAATAAAGTTTTCGACTTCAAAACTCTCATAAGCTTTTGTTTCATGACGCTTCTTTCTTTTTTCATGTCCCCACAACATCAAGTTATAGCTGGGTTAATAACATTTTCTAGTCTGACAAATTTCACATCCCATGTATATCGACCCATTAAAGAGGCTCATCGCCTTTATGTAGCACTTAATTCGTGATAATTATAAAAAGATATCGTTAACATTTAATACCATGAAAGTTACAATTCTTATTTTTTACACTTAAATTATTCTTTTATAGTATGGAATTAACTTTGATGTTATTGATTGTTAACTATATAATTTAATAATTATCAAAAATGTAGTGCTATACAAAGGTGATGAGCCTCCTTAATTAAACGTGAAGGAAACACGTTATCGCACGTTCCTTGGGTAGCTGGAATCTGTCTAGCCTCTGTTGTTTCTTTCAGCCACTTTTACAAATATATAAGAAAACAAACAGCCGCATTAAAATAGCCACACCGGCGAGCAAACAAGCACGTGGAACGTGAAAAATCCAGCGTGTTGTTTTTCACTCTCTCTTCTTCTCGAACAGGTCAGAGGAAACGGAAAAATAATGCGTAACTCGAGGCGTAACTCATTGGTAGAAGACGACTCCATGCACACGTACACAAGTATCGAATCATTCACATGCTAAACGAATCGAGAACCTATGTAGTGGTGAACTTATGTATCGGGTTTCAGCGTGCAAACAAACCACAATTGCTATTTCCAGATCACCTATGAGTCCGGGTATAGTAGGGTAGGTATTGTTTGAATTATCGCATTCAGCGGTTTTCAAGTGAACGATAGAGTGATGCTTGCATCGGATAACGATGCATTCGAGTGGAAGAACCGAGCTTGCGATGAGAGTGGGAAAAAGAGATTCGGGTTCCGTTGCGACACTGCAGTTTTTTACAGCTTGAAGTGCATCATTGGATTGAGTGTCGCTCGACATTGTAGTCTTCAAAATTTTTCAGGGGCCAAGATAGAGCGCTTCAAACTTATCTCAAAAAATATGTTCACTCGTATAATATTAGATTAGATGATATGCATTCAAACGAAATGTTTCCAAGAATCGATGACTTGAAAACTTTCCAAACCCGAGCTCAAGCCCCGTTAAAATATTAAACTATTCAAAGCTCTCGTCAAGTAGGTTTCAAGCGTCCCAAACTCTCCTCAAGGAACCCTTTCTCGCGAATGTCCCTCGGGAGGAAAAAATCGGAGCATCGGTGCTCCAAAATCTGAGGGAGAAAGTTGACTTGAGATGCGCCTGGTCGACCAGTCCTAAGGAGGAGGGAAGCACCACACTGAGCTTTTTGCTCCGAAGGTATGCTCTGTATGGTGCAGACATCCGTAAGGTATGTAAAGGACGGTGTAATGGCCACCTATAGTACGGAAGGACTATTGCATGGATACTTTGCCCATTGAATTAGGAGAGGCTCCTCTTCTATCCTCTGCTTTTCTACTGAAGCGTACCAGCAGTAAAGAGTGTAACCAAATTATCCTATTGAATACATCAGGTGTGTGTATGCTGGGAATGTTCAGGACAGGTGCGGTGGAGATCTCAGAAGCAGCAGCAACGGTACATGGCATAGTTTGTTGGTACTACTACTGCTGTTCCTGTCAATGGCAGAGTAGCAGCTATAGACTTTCTGGTGCTGCAGGTGCACCGGACGTTCAACTGTGGTCACAAACTTGGCGACCGTGCGATGTTTGTGATACTTACGTATATTGCTACACTTGTCATGTATATGCACGAGAATGCGTTGTTTGCACTGGTTGGATAAAATACGTGCGGAGCTTTTTTTGCTGCTACTGCCTCGTTTGTACTGTACTGGGTATATGATACAATATTAGGAACATTGTAAGATGTATATCAACGAAATTAGAAACAAAGATTTTGGAATTACAATGGATTTGTGGAATGAAAATGAAGTCAAAAGTAACGAAAGGCATGATTGTCAGTTAGAAGATCAATAAATGAAAAAGATGAAAAAGTGAAACCGTAACGTACCTTTTTACGTAGATTTTTTTAACCATCACTTTTCTTTTCTTTGCTATATTTTTCTTGATTTGTGTTCAATCATTCATTCCTATTTTTTTAAGTTGACCAGGAAAAAAATACTACACATGAAAGTTACAAATTTTACAATCTTGAAAAAAAAAAAAATTGCCCACCAATCGGATATGCTGCACAAACGGAGCAAGCGTCTGATTCGTGCGCGCTAGAAGCAGACCCCGAAATACTATTTACAAACGACGAGGTATAGATATTGATATTAGTAGGGCATCAAGATCTACACACGTCCAAGAGAGTGAGAGCTTTAATCCCGTCCTCCCACAGGATTGGTTTGACGACGAACTCTCCCTTTCTATCTCTCAATCTCGTATAATGAACTTACCTCACTCGTTGATTAACAAATTACACGGTTTAGCGATCATACGAGCGGCGTAACGTGTAAACGTGTATTATACTTGTATGTGAATTAAACGCGCTGCGGGGAACTGTATATGAACGCGAGTACAGTATAGTACATTATATGGGTGTGTTCGCTTTCGTTGCGTGCAAATCTCGCGGTGACGATCCACGCGAGTTTTTTTCATACAAGTCCCCGTTTGTCGTGAAATTTTTTTTCTCTCTCTTTTTCTTTCATCCGCGTTCTTTGAGCGCCGAGTCAGCTCGCATTAACTCGTCGACTTCAAGTTGACACTTGTTGATTAAGGTACGGGACTGTATACGAATACTCGCCGGTCACGCTACCGATGCTACTGCTTTTTACTTTTTCGTGATATATATTATGGATGTCTTTCTTGATTATTCTTCATTAATCGTTGGTCTTCCTATTCATCCTTAAAACTTGCTTATTTTTTTAGTGAAGGTAGTTTGTTACCAATATATAAATATACATACATAAAAAAAGTTATATTTTTCAGCCAAACAGCTGTTAATAATCTGTTTTTTATTGTAGGCAGAGATCAATGTATAATCATCTATCTCACGGTTTTAGTTTTTGTATCCATCGTGTCTTGTGTGCAGGTATCGTTTGATTTAATCGAGTGTATAAGACAGTTAAATTTTGAATGATCAGGTCTAAACAATATCAATTTAAATTCAAATTAATATACGATAATATTAAATAAAAATTAAATTAAGGGCATACAAAAAATTTTTTTGTGAATCCTTTTTTTTTAGAGATTTTTAATACATTTATAGTTAAAACTTAAAGTTAAAAATATTTTTCAAATGAAGATTCAAACCAAGAGTTGAAGATAAGATCAAGACAAGACAAGAGTGGACATGCCAAGACCAAGACAAGAATGGATTTTACAAGATTTTTCAAGAGAAAGACAATAATGTAACGATTATTATCTTGTCTCGATTCTCGTGCAGTCCTAAACTAATCGGATCCAAAATACATTAAAAAAAAAAAAAAATCTAACAGGAAAAAGCGCTAATTCCGAAGATAATCACCAGGTATAATTTCCTAATGTATCATTAAGTGTAGTCCTGGACAAAGTTTTTGCTGAAAAAAAAAAAAAATATGGAAAATATAAAAGTTAAAAAGACAAAAGGATACCCTTACCCGCGAAGCCGATCCGTGCAAAGTGTCCATAACAGTAGACAGTACGACGTCATCTGTCCGTTCGTTCAACCAACTAACTGGTCATCTATAGCCGCTGCTAGTATGCAAATGAAGAATCCTAGAAGAGACTTGCACGGCTAGCAACGCTTATGCAAATTTATGCCGGACATTGAGGGAAGGACGCGTCGTCTGCGCTCACGCCTGACTCGTAAAAACGTATTTTGGTGTAACGAAGAGCGCACCTGCCCCAAATAAGCCTCTCAAAGAAAATTGCGCCGGTGCTGTTGCATTTCCGGTTTTTCTCAGTATCCATGAGAATTTAGAGTCGCTTTTGTTTTCGGCTCTTGCGCGTTTGACTGCTCTCTGCGGTACGAGAGACCCGAAGGGTGAGAGGAATAATTGGACTATTAGCATGTAAGGGAGGTGGACCTTTTTTCCCTGGGTTTTATGCGCGTTGGTAGTGTTTTTTTTTCGCATTTCTTGCTATCATGCTCTTTGCGATGTAATAAGCTGTGGAGCACATGTTTTACGTTCTCGGAAATACAGACTTTTCGAGTGTGAAATTTTGATTCTTATATCAAAGTATATAAAAATGCGGTATAAAATGTTTTTACCCTATGAAAATTTAATTATCAAAATTATCTTGCATCAGACACGATTTGTCGAAAGAGTACGTACCGAAAACGATTGGACTGTTTACAAAACTGTGTTCTCTAATTTTTGTTATTTTTTTCGTGTACCGTAATCTGTGATTTTTCGGCATGCACCTTATTTGTAACAAATTTGATGAAGTTTCTTGTGCACTTTACGAATGTTTAAAATTAACCAATACAGTTTGATTCATTCTACCCTGTAGTAATCAAACTTTCTAAAAATACAGAAAATTGTCAATCGTTGTTATTTCTAGACCAATGAAGACTGTAAATATTTTGTGAAAAATCCAACTTCTCATATATTGAGTCTCCAAACGTCCCGCAGACTTTTTTGTACATGTACCATTTGCTTGCTGGTCCTGAAAATCAGCCGTGAATAGAAAAACGAATTTTGAGCCTGTTTTTTCGTAAAACAACGTGACAGTTTCGTAGCGAGGCATATCAGTTTTCGTGACAAACGTCCGCCCACGGATTTGACCGTGATGCGCATCAACTTTGCAAGAGTATCATCATCGCTGTCGTTCCTGCCGCTTTCTTTTTCTCTATTCTATCTAGCGTCGACACACACTTATACTCGCCCCTCTGCCAGATCTCGATTTACTGGCACTTTCGAAGAGTCGCCAACGCACGGCGATCAATCCAATCGCAAAAGACGAATGTCAGAGTGACGCAAGTATAAGATTGAACTTCAACTGCTCATGCAACGGGAAAATCGTAGACTCTGGCTGAAAAATCACACAATGTACAAATCGGTCACTCTGCCGTGCAGGAACAATTTTCAATCGATTAGTTTGCCAGTAAAAAAAAAGTTCTGCTCTCCAGCCACTGGTAGTTCGAATTACTGGTATCCTCAAATAACAATAACAACAACAACTTAGGAATGGAAGGTATGGAACTTTCCATACCCGTGGAAAAAGTGGTATGTGATTCCATACCGGTCCTTATTTCGGCTCTTTCAGCAGATAGAGCGCAACTAACCATCGTATTTACTCACTGGCGGTATACTGACGTGAAAAAAAACTTTGTTTTGCCATACAAAAGCATATTTTGGTACAGAAATTGTCATTTAAAGACAAAAATGTGGTATTTTCGATATTATGTTTGTTACTGAATCACTGATTTTTTGGAGTTGACGAAAAAAATTCCATACCTGAAAAATCGCACCCCTGGGCCGCGTTGGTGACGTCGGTCAGGTACCAGAGGAAGGTCAGGCCGCCGGCCAACCACCAGACAACATCGAAGATCCAAGGGACGCCCATTACCACCACGAGCTTCAGGCAGACCTTCCTCAGCGTCGCTCTGCAACAGAGAGAAGAAACGGAGGTGGAATTGGATTAGTTGTTACCAAATTGTACGAACGATAGCCTTTTTTAACTAATAAGTATTCATAAATTGTACTTCAAACTGAGTGTTGCATTTGCATGCAGTAATGAAATAGACGCGTAATCTATGTTTGGTAGGTGTTACGAGGACATTTACCAGAAGTACGTTTTTTTAAATTGTGCATAGGTGAACGGCGCTGCGGCAAAAATTTGAAAAACAAACAAGTCAATTATCCCTTCAAATAAGGTTTTCATAGATACTAGCAGCTACAATTATTTTTTCCATCCGAAAATTTTTGTGCCAACGGCAACTCGAAGAAAAAAAAACAAAAATCGAACCACGACCTGTCTCGCTTCAGCCTACACTTGAATTTCCATTTAAATTAAACCAACAGACCCTCGGGCATCGAATTGACTCCGTCGCTCAGGGGAGCCCGCACCTCAACACACCGTCCGCTGGAAGAAGAAACCCCGCGGACGCCCGTCTCCCGAAGCTCTCACGAACCTCGCCAACCCTCCCCCCGTCGACACAACGGCTCGGCGGGATGAATGGAAAAAAAGCCCGCAGCCATCATCGTCCGGGGAAGCAGCACGTGCGCCGCTCCTCGAAAGCCGCAGCGGTAAAAGTCGGGCTTCCGGGTTTCAAAAGGAGATAGAACCGACGGTCGCGGCCTCCGCGACGCTGACAATCAACATCCGCTTCGCGGCTGCTGCTGCTGCCGCTGTTTACGGAAATCGAGGAGGCACTCCCCGCAGGCGTCAGTAACCGGCCAGGAATTTTCGCGGGCTCCTCTGCGCGTGCGCGTATCGTTTCCAGCCGGTTTATCCCGCTACCGCTGCTCGGCTGCTCCTAGACTTTGCTGTACTTTACTTCGGCTGCAGTAGCGATTCCTATACAGTACTGGAAGTTCGAGTTCCGCGACAATCGCCTTCATTTTGCGAGTAAAAGAAACGGGGAAAGCGAGAGGAGGGAAGATTTCGGCCGCGTTTCGAATAAACGAGCAAACAGTTGGGCTTGATGTGTGAGAATGTTCGATGAAAGGGCTCGAAGAGAAGGGAAATGACGGCGGACGGGTGATTCTGTGAGATGGCGATGAAGTCATTATAATTCGATATTTTCAAGATCCTCGCTCTTCGAAGATCCTCATTGGGAGGATACTCTCACTGCGATCGTTCTTGTATCGAAACGATGTTACTTTTGTAATAAAGTCAGGACTTTTCGCACACTATCAAAAGTTATACGATTTCCAATTCTCATTAGTCTGCCGACTGAGCTACTGATTCCTAGATGACCATTTTTTAAAAATAATTATACAAAAAGAATCATAATTTCAATCATTGAATGTCAATGAATTTTGTTTCCACAAGGTCCCGTTTCGCCATAATTCAATAATTGAGGCGAAAATGAATATCAAAATTAATAATTATTGATTCAATAAAATGAGAATCGAGAGTGCAAAGGTCTGGCACTGGTTACTGTTGTACGCGCGTAATTGTATGCGTCAACAAGTTTGAACGAAATTAATTATCATAATCGAAAGTCTCCTAGAGCAGAGTAAAAAAATGTTTACTAGGGCATAAGTTACGAACGTTATAAATTCAAATTATAAAATAGCTTAAATGCGTTACTTTCACTGCCCACGAGACTTTTTACCGTTTTTTCACTTGAACTTGAATCACCCGTAACCAAGGTACGAACTAAAGCTCACTAAAATGCTTTTGATTGCTTTTTGAATAAGTATGATAACTTTATCCAGGACCAAGTTACAATAATAATAGTACAATCACGCCTGTGTCACTACTGCCATCGTTTTCGATGTATCTTATTCTACGAAAAAAAAAGGTTTGTAATGAAATCAGATTGTGAGACCACAACGAGAAGAGCAAGCCCCAGCAGGACGCGTGCCCGTTAATGCTGTAACATTTGATACGTAAAAATCGTTATGATAAAAAGTAAATCTATTTTGATATCTATTTGCTGCTGATCCGCAAACGCAGTTGGAGCAACATTGTCACACAGAATCACGGAAGCATCCATATCTGCATCTATTTGTGTACAGAGCAGTGGGCATGTGTGTCCTTTCTGTGCTAATTATTATGAGCGCGCTAAAAGACGACGACCCGCTAGAGCGGGAGAGACATAGCGGCATAGTCGGCATGGAGCCGGGAAGGAAATGTGGGTTACAGGCTGTCTATGTTTGCGAGCTGGTTTTAATTTTGACGTTAATTCTCACCGTGCAATGTGAGGATTGCCTCTTTGGCTGATCGCTCGCTACTATAGAACGGCATGGAAAAATGTGCAGAAGAATCAACCTAAGCAGGTGTTGTTTCATTGTTCGCCGATTTTATATATGTTTTCATCTCAAGTACGAGAATTTAGATTTCTAGTTGGCTATGATGATTAGTATGAAGCGAAATATCAACAGGTATGAATTACGAAATCAGAATAGCTAGAGGTAGGTGTAGCACTGGAATAAAATAGAAAGAATCGAGCAAACGTAAATTCAAGCGAAAAAGCTGAAGTTTTTTTAATTTTGTGCTCGTTTTTGCTTTTGAGTATAAAAATATTTCATCCTGATTAAACTCATAAAAATAATCATCATTTTGAGATGAAATTATCAAAAATGATATTTTTTGAAAATCCATACAACTCTTATGGTGCATTCGAGAATCTTCACTACATATTATGATCTTCACATCATTACTTTACTGAGAAACCAATATTTTATAGCTTTTTTTTAACCATTATTGAGGTTTAAAATAAAAAAATTCACTATTTTTTGCTAAAAAAATACAATATAAAAAAGTTGCAAGAGAATTCGTTATTCATCAAAGGGTAAAAAATGACAACAATTTTTCGTCCGCGATCAAAAATATGAATTGCCTCCAACTGTGGACCCTGTATCGCAGAACCAAAGTCAAGTTGACGCTCATCTCCCTCGTTGCTCCAAGACCAAAACGTTAAAACGAGAGATAAAAAAGTAAGAGCCAGCGGGTCAATAAAAATACCATGGTTGAGACGTCCGCCCGTGCAAGAGGGGCGGGAGGAGAGGGGGGGGGGGGGGGGGGGGGGGGTGTTTCGGCCGTGAAGAGGAATAGGGCGCACAAACAGGTTGACGCTGAGGAAACGAGTTTCGCGATAACAAGGTAAAATTTTTCTCAATGTTGCTGCGGGCGGTCGAGCCTCTAGGACTATATCTTTCTACCCCCCCCCCCCCCCTTACTACGTATACTGTACAACATAGCGGGGGAAATAATTGCTTTACAAGAGGGCTTTTCAATTTACCGCGTGGCTCTGGTGGCACCGCTGCTGGTAATTATCCATCGGGACACAAAGTAAGGACCACTCTCTGCTATGTTTTATTTATATGAATCTTGTTGGATGTCAATCTTTTTGATGTATCGCCTGCGCGCGTGCATGTACGTTTCATGAATATTGTTGGGAGAAAAAGTGGTTGAAAAGCGTTCCTTTCGACTTACGTGCAAAGTTAGGATCTTGAAATGTATGCCCCAGGAGTACGCGATTGCATGGCATCACGAAAACTTATTTGTGCGTTCCTTTAATGGTTTACGTCGGATAGTTACACCGAGAATTTTCCCGAGTATAAATCAATCCGAGCAATGTAAGACAAGAATTATCGCTCTGGGACGCACGTATAGGTAATGGCACGCGTTTAATTATCATCCACGTGTCGCATTATGTCAGCTGAGTAAATAATTTATGTGGAAAGCTATGTGTATCAGCTATCAAATATCGCACAACGTTGCACGAAGAAATAAATAAATCAACGTGTGTATTGCGCAAGTGACTGAGCCACAGGTGCCGTTGCTTCTCACGTCGTTAAACGAAAGTGTTCTCGACCCAGCCGATAAACACAGGTACCGGGGACCTATATTCGTTCGTAACTCTTTTTTAGAATTGACACCGATGAATCATCGGGCAAAGGATTTGCCGGACCTTGTAAATCCCTGTGATAAGAACTCACGAACGTCAACGAAGAAGAAAAAAGGTAAGCACCGTTAAGATAATCAACAAGTACGTGAAAAGAAGTGCAAACAAAGAAGCAGCTTGCAAGCATGAGAAAAAAAAGATACGGTGGCTATGATGGCGAGAGTAGTGTACTTTTAGTCCCCTCAATTCATGCAGCAGCACTAGACGAGCGAGAGCCGGTGGTGGCAGCCTATAATTTCTGTAATCGTAAAGGTACAGGTTAAAATTCGCTTAAATAATGGGTAAATCCGCTTATTCATTTACAATCTGTCACCATTCTGGTGACCTGGGTAGTCTGGATCATCATCGACTTAATGGTGACTTGGGTTACCATCACGGTTGTCTGCTAATATCTTACATTTTGCATATTGGGGCGGTACACCATGGTGCCACATTCACTTTTTATTTGAATGTAAGCTTGGATTATTTTAATTGTAAATCGTAGTCGCTGAAAGTTCTTAAACTATTGTAGAAAATGCTGACCGGTAAGAAATCAAAAAGCACAAAGAATAAGAAGGGCTGGGCAGCTCCTTTAGCCCGTCAGATAAGGGAGGGGGAGCGGAATTATGACACTCTGATCAAGCTGAATGCTAGCATGCCAGTATGCGATCCGGAGGAGCTGCAAGCACTCGTGGGGCATGATTCAGCGCAAAAGACTTGCGAAAGCAAAGGGCGTGATCGACACACCGGTTCTTTCTGAGGACGGCGCTGTTATTCCTACTATCGGGTTAATTCTATACAAATTCTAATATTATGTTAATACTAATAAATACTCTTGTCAATTAAAGTTATTCATGATCATTCAATGTCTTTTTATTTTATGTTTAGCGATGAAAAGCTTCGTGAGGAACGATTGCTTGCCGAAGTAGAGCAAATACGTCAAGTAAGTAACACATTGATCAACCCATTTCATTTTTCACATGAATAAACTTTTGGAAGTACGATGAAGCAGTTAAACAGGGACACACTTCCCAGGAGCTTCTGACGATCGCTGATAGTTAGAAGGTAAAGCTGGATACCCTCGCCTTAAGGAACAGGAAAGGGCGCTATCTCAAGAAATGTAGGTTATTCACGATTTTCAATATTTATTATAACGTATTTTTATTACAGGCAAAGAAGTTGAGAGAGCGTACCCAGGCGAGTACGCTGGCGAAAAGAAACAAATACCGTGTGTGATACAATCTACGATACTGCTGGAACACTGTGCAAACGTGGCTACATGAGATGGATAGTGCCTACCGGAGGTGCCACAGTTAATCTTGGAAGATAAACCACATAGTGGCCCTCCTTTGCCCACAAGTGGAATCTAAGTGCGATTTGTTAGACTAAACTAACTGTAATAAGTGGAAAATTAAATGCCTTTCTTACAGGTACAACTAAGATTTCTTTGAGCGAGTATAGAGCCCGTAAGGCTGCCCAAAAAGAAGAAAAATTGCTTGGGCCAATTGCCAATTCAAGCTCAGCACCTGGGAAAATCTTCAAAAAAAAATCCGAATGTAGTGTCATCTGAATATTGTTTAATTCATTGCAATAGTAAATGATTTGTTTTCTACCTTAAATAAAGATAAGATACACGCACCAACATGGAAATATACAAACATGCATAGATACATTCACGCACATACGCACAGATATATACATACATGCATACATCCATTTACTCACATACGCACAGATATATACTAAAAATCCTACTTATAAATCAACGCACATACACACAGATAATTATATGCAAACATGCATGCATGTATACATATAATATCAAGAGCCCAAAAAATGGAAAATCAAGGCATTGTTATACTCTAGCGAATAAGATCATTGTAAACTTCGTACAATAAATTTTTGATCCTTATCAAGGCGAAAACCCGGTTTTTGATGATCATCAAAAATCGTTAAAACTACCTTAATAAGGTATAAAACTTAAATTTTTTTTTAGAGTTGCCATTAGAATTAGAAAAGAAAAATTCTAAGCCCTATAGGACATTAAGATCAATCGTTGAGTTCCTGATAAATGACTGATTACACACATACACACACACACGCACGCACGCACGCACGCACACACGCACGCACACACACACACACACACACACACACACACACACACACACACACGGAGAGAGAGAGAGAGAGAGAGAGAGAGAGAGAGAGAGAGAGAGAGAGAGAGAGAGAGA
>JAPYYV010008021.1:0-12935 GCA_030522625.1 Copidosoma aretas | reverse complement strand
ACTACTTTTCTTCTTGAAAATTTGAGACAGCCCAGTCTGCAGGGGAGTCTGCAGGGGAGTCTGCAGGAATAGCTGCAGCTCAGTCTGCAGAATTTGGGAACAACATACATGCAGGAGAGTCTGCAGGATGTCTGCAGGGAATTCTGCAGAAAAGTATGCAAATAAGTCTGCAGGTAAGTCTGCAGGATAACTTGGTAAGGGAGACTCTTGTATGGTGCAGAACTACGTGAGTAAAACGAAACAGCAGTAATATTATTTATAAGTTGAATATATGTAATGCCATGTGATTATTTATTTGATCTTATGCTAGAATTGAAATATCACAGAGTAGCTACTCCTAACAATCAGCAATAAGAGATAGAAGGTGCGCTCTACGTCCAATTTTTACGAGAAGCACTTTTGCTAGATCCAGGAGAAGGTATAGAAAAATAATTATTTCTCATGTAATATGCAGTTTCAGTCTGCATAATGCAATATAAGTCTGTTAAAAACATAATGTGTATTTGTATGTGTATATGAAATGGGTGTCCTTAAGAGGGGTATTTTTGAATTTCTTTGTTCCCAGAGGCTCAAACTCTTCCTAAATAATAAAAAAATTACCTAAAAACTGGAGCTCTCAAAATGAAGTTTAAGATGGTCCGCATTGCAATCTTCTAATGGAAATGACATGGAAAAATTTCTTTTGTTATTTATAAATTTATAAGTAACGAAATAATGAATAAAAAATAATGGGTCATACGACGGTCTACAAGAAAGGTCGCTTACGATTTTTCATGCAGTCAACCGGTTTAATAGTTATTCGTGCTCTAAGTTTTAATTGTCTTGTAATAATTCGTATTATCAAGTATATTTATGCTGGAAAAAGTTCAGTCTTTGAAAATATAAAAATTCACTGTGGTTAAGTATTCAAATAGTGTCATTTTACCTGTACTTTAATGTAATAATCGTTGGTATTGATCATAAATTAATAAATATACAACAAAAATGCAGGATGTTCATGATTTATTAATAAATGTACTGGACCATGATAATAATTATAAAAAATTTAATTTTGAGCTCTAATTACTTCTAAACCAGTTGACGGAAGTAAAAATCATAGCGGATCTTTTTTATAGAGCGTAAAATTCTCTATTAAAATATGTATGACTTATTATTTTTGATCCATTTTTTTGTTAGGTATACAATTAATATCAAAAGCAATTTTTTCCTCACTATTTCCGTTAGAAACTTACATTGCATTGCGGGCTATCTTAAACCAAATATTAGCTCAAACTTTTAGGAAATTATGTTTTATCAATTTAGAAGCGTTTGAGCCTCTGAGAGCAAAGACATTTTAAAATACCCCTATTAAGTACCACCCTACACTGAAAAAATATTATCGTAGCGTCTGCTATAAGGTATGGCTAATGCAACTGTACCAACTATAGTGAAGTCATTATAGTCAAACTGGCGATACCTCTCTGGCAGTTTCTACCACATTTTTTTTAGCAGTGATCACGGCAGTTGAATTCAGTCAATTGAACTGAATGAATTAGTTGAATTATAGGCTGTGTTCGGCATTAACCATGGTTTGTTAGTCACGTGGTATTTTGTATGAGTGCGAGTGAGACAACGTTATATTATCCTCTTCTGCTTCCCCTCATTCAAAATACCACGTGAATAACTCTTGCAATAACAATGAACACTACTAAAAATTAAGCGAGTCACAGCGTAAATATATGTACATATATATGTATGCTTGTGCACAGCTCACAATGCTGACAGTCAGTGGTTACGTTATATACATATATATACATATTTTTTTATATTCATCATCGCCCTAAGGCTCAGACATAGATATTTTGACAAGACCAGTGGTGGTGTATTTAGCCATACGGTATTGCATCGCATATTACGGTAATTTAAAACATTATGTGAATAATCGATGAAGTAGGATCAGTAGGGTTTTTTACGAGAGGCTCGATTTACACTCACAAAAAACTCTTTATTAATTAACGAATTTTATTTCCCCAAGAGGGAATGGAACCCCAGCTATCAAGATCTGCAGGCAGACGCGCTACCAACAGATCTATGGCATGTACATGTATATATTGAAATCTAAACGGTAGTTCTATAGTTGAGGTGGCTTCTGAAGACCGCAGCACACACTGCTGCAGAACATAGCAGCCTCTACTAAATTTTCTGGTAGAAGCAACCAGAAATCATTGTGGTAGTTTTTACCATATTCTTCATAGCAGATACTACGATGATATTTTTTTAGTGTAGTATATGTGATACGGTAATGTATGCATTGCTAAAGTTTAGTAAGTAAGTTCTATTTCTTGTAGGTGGTGTATTTGAAAATGGTGATATCAATCCAGATGAAGAACGAGTAAACGTACTTCGACACATAATTAATGATAACGTGCCACAACTTCCTGAAGATAAAATACCTCTGATCGACAGAGTTCGTGATCGTCGGTTTCGAGGTCAGCGTATTTGTGGCCGCGGTCGTGGTGGTCATGATGGTCATGGTGGTCATGGTGTTCGTTGTGGTAGTGTTGGTCGTGTTGGTCGTGGTGGTCATGGTGAGCGTGGTGGGTGTGGTGGTCTCGGTGTTCGTGGTGGTCGTGTTGATCGTGGTGTTCTTGGTATTCGTGGTGGTCTTGGTAGGCGTGGTGCTCGTGAAGTTAATGGAGGTGATGACAATGTGGTCGTGAAAAATGCTGCTATCAATTTTCGCAATCGATATTATATTCCCGCTGCTGAAGAACACGTTGAAGTCAACAACGTACCCGATGTCTCAAGAAGAAACGAACACGGCCACAGATGTGAATAAGCTGATCGTCTAGTAGTCGCTGCAGGACGTCAGCGGATTCTAGCAGTAATAAATTCAACCGACGAAAGTGGTATAATTTTTCTTAAGTATGTTGACAATCGATTACATTGAAACTGATGGGTGCCCGTAGCACAGGGTTAGTAAATGGTGCGAGAACACTATGTATACGTATACAAGAGGCGGTTTTCGTTGAGCCCTACGCTAAAAAAAGTTAGTTTCCTTACCGTGGCTTCAAAGTGCGGCAAATCCTTTTCGCTTTCGGGCCGCACTGTGGGCCATCGACATCACGTTGCATCCACGTAAAGAAAATTTTTTGTCTACCTCTGTAAGAAAAATAGTGTTCGTCACTCGTTCGTAAAGGCTTTTTTGCGGACCTCGTTACGTCCCTCGCCTGCGGCTCTGGACGTAAATTTTTCGGTTCGTAAACTGACGGCATTCCAAACTTATACGAAAACTATTTCGTCCCTTCTGCCCCACAATGGTTTTTTGCACTCGGGCCCAAAGTTATTTAGCGGGACCAAAGTAGGTACAAAGTGCGGGTCAAAGGCGAAAAGACTCTGCTGCACTGTGGGCCCATGGTAAGAAAAAGTCAATAATGGAGGTGTGTGACCTTATTTAACCATTTATCTGAGACGACCTATGAATATTTTTCTAGAAATTTTCCAGAGCTATCGTTATTTAATTAAATTTAAGAATGCCACAATAGCGTACCAAAACTAATGGCCCTAATTGTATAATAACTTTTTTTACTAAAAAATTTTTATATTTGGTATTTGTAAATCCAAGGAATGAATGTTAATCGTCATTGTTAGATCAAATGCATGTCATTAATTCTTGTATGTAAAAACAATGTTATGACAATCATTTTTTGGTATCGACAATAAATACAATAACAAATTTGTAACTACTTGTAGATATGTACTAGTCTAACGACGTACTATCGATTCCAATAAGTTTCAACAAAAACAGATTTTTCAAACGTTCGGTTTAGACATTGAATATTCACATATGTATTCACAAAGTACCTGTAGTACGTAATATGTAAGCCGATATTTATATTTATTGGGTTATCACTGATAAATGTACTATCTATTAGTACTGTTGATTATTATAATGTTTGGTTTTACTATTTTTCTTATTACTATAATTATTATTCCAATTAACAATTTTTAACTAATTTTTTAGTATTACGTATTTCATGTTTACCTTTTTATAAACGTGTTTCTGAATATTGTTTAGAAAACAGGGATGTAGAACAAAATCAGGAAGATGATAATGATATCGAACGGCGCAATGTTACTCGTTGAAGACGCACAGTGTCTGTCATCGATTCTAGCGAGGATAATGAGATGCGTAAGTGCAATTGTCACTTTGCAATATCTGACGTTAAATAAAAAAAAGTGTAAATATACGAGAGCTTATTAGCTAATCGAAATAATTGACAAAATCCTAATTTTAGAATCTGGAGAAGATCTTGTGGTGCCAACTTATAGGATCCCAAATGTCGTTGATCGTCATGACCAAATTGTATTAGAAGAACATGCGGATTTAAATTATGCAGACGAAATACTTAATCGACGAGTAAGGATTAATTAAAAAAACCGTGGAGGTAATGTTTTGATTGTCCTCGCATCAGTTGACCCCTAAGCTAGCAGGTCACAGTGATGTTCAGCGGGTCTTTCTTCTTGAAAAAATCTATGAGGTTTAGGAAAAGTCTCCTTTCTGAGTATTTGATTAAATCATGCTCAGTCACGTCGTATTAAGTTGGCGGGAATTTTAAAATATTTAACTTTAATATAAACTGAACTATAAGAGAAAACATTTTGCAGATTCTTGCATAGTTAATTGTAATATTTTAATCCATAAGAAGTAGTACTTGATACAAGTTTCGATTAATTTAAGCATACAAACAAGTTTTTTTTTAATTTTTAAAAAATGTAAGTAATAAAAATACAAAGCTAGCAGAAAAAAATTATTGAAATGTATGATATTTTTTGAAAAACCTAATTAAATTTTCGTCATAAAAATGGAAATATAAATAAAAAGGACTTAGGAAAACTTAATAAAACGCGCGAAGCGCGTCTAGTTGTAGCAAGCAAATTAAAAAAAATGTATAATGTTTAATACCGGCAAGTAAAAAGATTATAATAATGATCAAAGTAAATAATTTTCTGATAAAATAATAAATATATGTCCATATAAGTCCATATTATTCTTGCATTCGTATGGAAAACTAACGTAAAAAAAAAAATAATAAATTTGTAGTAGTAGGTACCAAACAAATCCACTACCTCGCTCGCAATTATGTGATCTGTGCAACAATATGATCTCCAAGAACGTATGTGTAAAAAACATTATGTTTGTGCAGATATGGATGAGCCCATGCCATACTTCAGAAATGATCTGAATTGTTTTGACAATGACGATGTAATAGAGATTAACAGCGTTGACGAAAACATTAATTTCGTCATAAGTCCGGAATCTAGGCGTCAAAACTCAATCACTTGTGCTGTTTTGAGCAGAAGATCAGAATTATTTCAACACGAATCTGAAGAAAGTTATGCTGAAGTAGAAGTGGAGCAACAGCAGACGAGTTCAAGTGAACTACAAATTTCAAATAATAGTAAGCTAACCCCAACAACCCAACTGCTCAACCCATAAATCAGTAATAGTAATAACAGAATAATAAATGAATTATATGTATCCTTTTCCAGTTTCGATGGAGTTAAGACGTAAGAAGAGAAGGAGAAGAGAGGGCACAACAGGATGTGAGTTAGTCTTTAATGAAGCCGAGTAGGTGGAGAAGTGTCAATGCACGAATACCGTAATGTTTACAAAATAGTAACGTATGTATATATATATATATATAGATTGGAAGCAGCACGGAAATAATTGAATATAACATTAAAACACATTGTTTGTACTGACTCAGAAAGTCAAGTGATTTAAGACATATGATAAAAACAACAGAGTTTATAAGATAAATCCTCAATTATTTTAATAAGTAAAGATTTACCAAAGAAACGCTTTGGCGTTATTATTATACAAAAACATGCATCTTTATTGATTATCGATCGACTCAATTATACGAGCTCAAGACAGCTCTCGTGTACCCTTAAAAAAAAGCATACAAAGATTTTAGTAAAATCAAAATGTTGGTTGTAGGAGTGATGTATCAAAAAACAATCAAACACTTTTTCATTATAAATTTTTTAAAACTGTAACCTCCTAATCATAGAACATTGATAAATATTAAGTACATCATTAAGAAGAGGGATATGTTTATGGAGACAAAAAAAACTCATATTTCTCATCTTTTCCGTTAGCTCCTTTTTTAGTGACATTTAGAGGAAACCCCCTTTTTAAATTTAATACAGCCCCCTATTTAGTCACATTTAGAGGCTAGGTTATATTTCCTTTTATACCGTTGATTATGAGTTTGTAGTACATATGTAGTACCCCGCAATTCAGAAATAATTGTGCTTCAAAACACGTATTGCACTAGAGTCTTAGTAACTTTTAATTTTAAACACCACTTCGTGATAAATCTCGCATAAAATATGAAATAACTCCTAATTTCCGCAGGATGCGTATGCTGTTTTGGTCAAAAGCAGGTTCTGATGATAAGACGCTGCAAACATCGTGCTTGTCAACCATGACTCAACGAACTTTACGCAAGAAGAAAATCTACTGGAATGATGGGCCCTTTCTGTAAGGATCCGATCGCGACTTGGCTACCATCGTATGCCAGATTTAACGTAATAATTTTTATTAACTGATGGATGATAAGTATTTCAGGTATATAATTGTATTTATTATAGTGTTCCAGTTCCAAATGATGTCATCATTGTTATTGAGTAAAGGAGAAGAGTGTATCTTTGTTGGATATTAATTGCTTTTAAAGCATTATTGTTAACGGAAAAAAAAAATATGTATATAGATCATTTAAATAAAAGAAGATTAGTAATGATCATTCGAAGTTGTCTTTATTTATAAAAAATAGAGAATTCTATTTTTTTAACGGTATCAACGACAACTCTAACATCGCTAGTAAAGCCTCCTGCAAGGGTTGTATTAAAAAAAGCACTTTTTGCGGAAGTAAAGACAATACACCGCAGTCACTCTGCCGTGCTCGCTGTACTAAATCATAGATATTTTTAAATGAAAAGGCTGTACGCTTTGCACTAAACTTACTACATGTATATATGACTAAATTTTAACCACTAATCATATCAGATCATTAAAAAAAAAAAAAAAAATCAATAAATAACAAAACAGTAAAAGTATTATCATATTTGTTTTATACATTGAAAAAAGTCATTCGAATCCCAAATTGATGTACAGCTGAATTTTTAATATTGTCGAAGAATTATATCGGAAAAAGAAGTATAATTGTTGATGTACAGGTGTACTCTTCAAAAAGTAAGTCAACTGAGTATAGCGTTCTTATCTATGTCAATTTTTCGTTAATTACTTAAGAACTAAATGGATTTTTTATGGTTCACAGTATAGAGAGCAAGGGTGCCATTTTAAAAACTTGTGTAGAACTGAGCTTCCGGTTCACACATATTTGATAACATACCCATAATATCGAAAACCGTGTGTAGAATCTACTCAACAATCTACACACATTTACTAAGTATAGTGTAAAATCACACAGACTATTCAACACATACCGAACTACTCGTGTAGAACGACTAATACAGTTCAGCACTTGTGTACAATGTATTTTGATCTCAACACATAACTTATTTGTTGTGTTGAAAATTTTTTTGTTGAAATTTCATGTGTTGAATTATGATTATCCCTCCGTGTAGAATTTCCCTGTGTAGAACTGACCCCTTGTCTCTGGATGTCACGTTGACTTTTATATGCAACGGACTAGCGAGAAGCACGCAAAATTTAAATAAAATCTTTATTTAACCAGATTTTTTATTATTTTAAGTGTCTAGTCTGATATAATAATGTCTTTTTCTACCAAGCACAATTATCGGAACATTTGGTCTGTTACTGTGCTCATAAGAGAAAAATCTGTCTTACTCTTATACGTTAGGTAGATAGTGTATTTTTTTAGATGATTATCTTGGATAAACCAGATGATTATGAAACATTTTGGCCATCGACCAACTAACAGCCACACATTTACTAATCTTGGCTACCTAACAGCCCAGGAGTAGTCCCAGCAGCGATGGTGCTCATGTGACAAAAACTATATCTCCTCTTGGGCAAAATGCTTTATGTCAGGGCACACTTCGCACCCTGTAATTACTATAAATTCTACTGGCAAAAAAGAATATTTCTGCCCTACAGGCCCAAATTTTTTTGCTGTCCTAGGGCATGAAGCAACTTGCAGGTGCAGTATTCCCATGGGCACAAAATAGCACTTAAATATTTCTGACTAACAATTATAACTATTCCATACGTCTAGTAAATTTACTTTGCACAAAATACGCGAGGGACAGAATCTGCCAGATAAGATATTTTATTGTGAAATTTCACATCACATCTCGGCTACCCTAGTAGTACAAGTGCGTTAGCTTCTTGCATTGGAATTTCGCAAGTCTTGCGTTGAGTAGAGTGCGGATAACAAATACCATTTTACCTTACGGTATCTTGCAGCGGATTCACGTCAGACTTACGGCAGACGAGTGCGTTAGCTATAAAAATACTATGAGGTCAAACATTAATATTTAACAAAATTGTGTATGTCATTATATATAAGTATATTTTGGTCTGTTGTGTATCGTACATCAACATATATATTTGAAACCTTTTCATTGGTTTGTGTTATAAGGAAATTTTAAGTGCTTACATTATTAAATAAGTTTTTGTTTACTATTAAAGCCCTATAAGGTTCAACAAGAAAATGTTTGATGCATCGTATCATATTTTACAAGAAAATCACTATGCACAAACTATAAAATTATATAAAATTTAAATTATATCCATTATTTATTCGTAGTACTTTTTCGTATTTGCAGTATATAATGTCTAATAAAATATGTCAGGTGCAAATACACACATACATCTTTATATTTTTAGTTTTTATATCATGTTATATGGTCGTCATCTTGGAAATCCTTTTCACACGACTTATATCAGTTTTTCACATACTGAACGAAATGTTCTCATAGCTCAGCGGTTGAACGTCAGACTTACAAACCCGTGGACCCCGGTTCGATTCCAACTCTCAGTAAAGTATCTCGCAATTAATTTTCTTTGTGTTAATTATTATAAAATTATACGAATGCATGATAAATAATAATTATAATCAGACAAAAATTTATCAATTAATCAATTTATTAATTAATCAATAGTAACATTTTACGTACATAAAAGGACATAAGACCCATGCGAAGATAGTAAAGTCTAGTCGACGGCGAAACCGCAAAAAACGACAAGAATAATAAATTCTTTATGCTTGCATAAGATTATTTTGAATTTCAATAAAATGTTGTCATTTGCCTAAAAATCGATTTGAATATTTAAAAAAAACTGTATACATGTGTGTTGACTATTTTTATTTTCCAGAGGCCGGATAACATTTTTGGTCCATAAATTGAATCCGATTCTCACCAGAGATATTAAGTACGCGATTCGATTAAGAATAGTTTTTTGTTACTAAATTTTAATTATTAACAATAGCTAGATACACTCCTTTTACTTTAACAAAAAGTCTTCCAAAATAAAAGAACCTAATTTTTCATACATACGATCAACATTGCTGTAGAATAATGATAAGTTTAGAAACATTGACATCACTTTGTGATATATGCATTGTGCAAAAAATTATTGCCTCCTACCAGAGACTGTAGGGGAAGGAATTCGGCATTCACACTCAATTGAACGCAAGACTTGCGTAATTCTTACGCAAGAAGCAAACGCACTTGTCTGCCGTAAGTCTGACGCAAATCTGCAGAAGCAGACAGTACGTAAGTCTTGCGTACTGCTCGTGCGCAAGTCGATGCTACCAGGGTAAGTTTTATCATACAGTTCTTTTTTTTATTTTGTAGAGAATTACGAAAAATTTATTATAAATATAATTAACAATATAACTGTCTTTAGTAATAATGATAAGTACTTTTTTTTGGGCTTCTACATTCTTTTTTCTACTTTTAACTCGTTATTTTCGGTCTTTTTTTTTCTAGTGATGCTTCTCTTTATGGATTTCTTCGCCTTGTTGCTCATTTTCATTTCATCGCAGCTAAGTAATACTGCCTTTTCTGTAGGGTGTTTATCCTGTGCAGACACAAATATCGTTTGTTTAAATTATATTTTAGTACTCGTTTTACAAAGGAATCTACTATAAATTTTCAGCATTAATTTTATGTGAGTATGGGTACAACAAAGTAACCTATTATTGGGGGAATAGACAAGTAAATTTCGAATTAAAATTTTGCGTCATCGGCCTCTCTCGATAACTATACACTTCATTTTTATTAAAAATTCAAAATTATCAAAACCCAAGATAACACACACTTCGGTAAAGCACCATTAACTGCTCTAAAAAGTTTTTAGTGGATGTATTAAGGTAAACGCCCCTATTCATGGAACATGCCCCTATCATGAAATCATGTATAAATTACAGTCATTACAATCCCAAATAAACAATATTCTTTTATGCAAAAATTTCAGTGAGAACTAATTATAATTTCCTAAATACTCAATACCATACAAATATCGTTATTGTATTTAGAAGCACGTAAAAAAATTATTTATAGAGAATGCTCCGACAAGGCGTTGAAATGAGTAGTTTTCATACGAGATCGCACTCCCATGGAGCACTTTTATTTTTTGTTATATCGAATGCTCTAAGTTTTTAAATTGTTATTAAATGTTTTAAAATGTACCCTAGAGGGTGTAAAATAATTTTGTAACTGTTTGGATATTAAAAAAAAATGTATTCCTTTTGAAAAATCACTGTTCCGTAGTTACATCCATAATTTCATAGGTTAGACGTATTTATGAGACGTCGGTCACGACGTTTCATAAATAGGGCAACTCCCTTTGTTGTCATTTTTACCTTTTTATGGTAACGAGCTGAGTTGACGGTGTTTACCAGAAGATCGTATTACTGTTAGCCAATTTAATTGTTGTTTCACTCGAGTTAACAAAAAAAACCGTTGTACCCTAAAAAAAGTACAAGTGATTGACCAGTCTATTTATTCGTAAGTAATTTTAATTCAGTTTAGGCTTGGTTTTTAGTGTTTATGAAATTTTAACCTAAAAAATGATTCACTGTTGTGCTTTTTTTGTTTACAACTTACTCAAGTATTTGTGATTTTGTAATGTTTTTAGCTGGCACTCTTGGATTAAAATTTAACGAAGAATGAAAGAAAATAAAAAAAAGAAAGATGATTTGAGAAAGGTGAAAAAGACCAAAGAGGAGATGGAGACGAAAAAAAACTGTAAGCAAAAAAAAAAGTGAACTTAAGGCCAATGTAAAGAGGAAAAGTTATTCTAAAGAAGCTTTGGAGAGAGCCGTGAATTTAGTCAAGAAAGGTAGATCATCGAAACCCTGGGATTGCTGTACGAACTTCCCATCATTTAAGCACAGCTAGAAATTCTGTGAGTGAAAGCGATCTCAGAGAGTTATTCACAGAAGTAGGTAGTTACTTGAATAGTAAAAAATTGCTTGGCATTGAGGGCTCACGAATTTTTAACTGTGATGAAAGTTCCGTACAGCTATGCCCCCAATCAAACAAAGTTCTGACAGAGAGGGGATCTCGTGCTGTTCACAAAGTTGTTGATTGTGGCGAAAAAGAATGTTTGACTGTACTTTTTATGTACAGCGCTATTGGAGTTCATGCCCCTCCTATGATCATGTACAAGTACAAGAAAGAATTGCCTGTTTAAATTTCAGCATCTCTTCCTAGTGGTTGGGGAGTTGGCATCTCTGATTCTGGATGGATGACGACGGAAAGCTTTTACGAATATATTACTAATATATTTCATCCATGGTTGTTAAACCAAGAGATTGAGTTTCCAGTTGTTCTTTATTTTGATGGGCATTTTTCCCATATGACTATGCCTTTGGTCTCTTTTTGCAAAGAGAGCGCAATAGGGTTAATCAATCTTTACCCTAATTCTACTCACATAACTCAGGCTTTGGATATTGCTTTTATGCGCCCTTTGAAAGCATGTTACAGGAAAACCGTTAGAAATTGGTTAAATGAAAACGATGTGACAAAATTAAGCCAAGAAAATTTTTCTGTTGTTTTAAAAGAGACCCTGGACTCAATGAATGGAGAAGCAAGTACAATGGTAAATGGCTTTAGAGCCTCTGGACTATTTCCTTTCAATGCCAATGCTGTTGATTACAGTGCACTGAAGAAGAAAAAGAAAAATCAAGAAACATCGCATACAAATAGGAATGAGACAAACTAAGACTCTCATGATAAATTTATGAAGGAATTTGAATCTTGAATTCCAGAACACGTTTTGAATCAATTTTAAGATTGTGAAAATACTAGTGTATAGAACCGTAATTTAGAGATCAAAGGTTTATTTGATTACTGGCTTCAGAAGAAAAGAAAAAATGGTTAATATAAATTTATACTCTAATATTTTTAAAACACTTTTTTTTTCATGTTAATTTGGAACTCATAAATAGATATATACACTATTCTTCATTAATATTTATACAAAACCAAAGCATATTTCACAAGAATAGTTGTACAAACTTCTATGTTTTAAGCATTAATGAACTCAAGTACTAATAGTTTTTACTTAAAAATTATTTTCAGTTTTTTAAAAATAATTTTAATTGTTGTCATGTTGTATCTAAATGAATCTAATGGTTTTCTTATTTAGATTTAATTCAAAATTCGATACCGTTGATTAAAAATGTGCAGGATCTAAACAATCATAGAGTAACGATAATAGCAGGACCTCCACCTGATGATTTGGAACCTGTACCTGAAACAGAAGAAGATGCCTTATTAGCAACAAATTCTGCAGTAATCGACAATACTTGTAACACTCATCTATTCCAAGTCACAGTTGATGTTGAAGAATGTATTCAAAGCAATGATGAGTTTCCCATTGACAGTATGGACATTTACATTGATCCTACTGCTGCATACACAGTTATAGATCAGTCAGTGACAAATGTTCT